>QLOD02000024.1:6632521-6713056 GCA_003260245.2 Sideroxylon spinosum | reverse complement strand
ATCTAATGTCCAAGATAGCAAAGATTTTATTAATAAACAAGCTTCTCCAAAAGATTTATCCCATGTAGAGGTCAATGGGGGGGGGGTGTGGGAGTAAGGGGCTTAACAAAACTCTCATTTCAACCTTCACAACTTATTTGTTGGACATTAAGGTTACGTTGACAAAATTTGTCAATTTTTTTATTTTTATATTTAGTTTTTATTTTTATAATAAAAAAACTTAAAAAATACGTTTAGTAATAATAAACTGTAGGTGACGACACATAACAGAGATATGATCATAAACTAGCTGCATAAATGATAGTTGGGCCTCAATAGTCAAAGATGATGGGAGATGAATGATGGTGTAAGTGGTCAAAGGTTCATGGTAGCCGATAATGGTGGCGACCAATGGCAATTATTGGTAGATGGTAGTCAATAGTAGGTAATGATTGTGACCGGTGATAATGATTATTGTAGAGTAAAATAAATATTGAAAATAAAAACTTGAGAATACTCTTTTTTTTTTTCATATTTTCATAAATTTAAAAAATTTTAAATATAAGTAATATTTTTTAAGAAAAAATGAAAAATAAATTTATTAAACGAGTTTTCATATTTCGTTTTTAGAAAAATATAAAAAAAAAAAATCAAAAACTTACGTGAAAGTTTTGTCGGACGAGAGAACTTGTCATAATTTATTTATTTATTTTTCCCTCTAATTTAATAACACGAAAATGAACTGACAGCGAAATACCGGGCTTTAGTTATCCAGTGGAAGGTGACAAGAACTTTATTAATCTGTGTGAGAAACAAATTTAAGACCTCGTTGTTCTCCCTTTCAGATTCCTCTCCTGCTTTCTATCATCAGTTTTCTTTAAAACAAAGCAAGAGATATTAAACCTCATGCGGAAAGGTTTTCTGTCAGCTACTGGGAAGAAATGCCTAGACTAAAGCTAATATTAATGTGGATGAAAGTAATTTGGCTATTCTATCTTCAAATACGACTACAGAAATGATATTAGTGGCAGTTTTGTAAATAAATTTTATGTTTTTATTTTTTTTAAATAATAAATAAACACTTGATCACATTGGTGTGGTTTTCTATATCTATATAATAAAATAGAACGATTTTTTAAAATGATCATCTCACAAACTAAGATTCAATTGTTGAGATTGAGTTTTGTTTTTCAATGAATGATTGAGAAGTTTTAAAAGCCAAAACTTTTGCTTATAACTTTTGTTTCTTTGTCACACATCGCCAAGCCACTATAACTTCGTTTTTCCTTTTACCTATAAAAATACTAGATTATGATATATGATTTTAATAAATGTAAAAAAACTCATAGGCTTTGAAAAGAGATCCACCTTCTTGGATTCTAAAAATAAATCCACTTTCTCATGGATTTCAAAAGGGATGCAATTGCTTAAAAATTTAATATAACTATTAAATTTATATATTTTAATTATATTAGTAACTAAATTAAAAATATAGATAAAAAATAGAATTAAATTAAGAAACACGAATAAAAAAAGCTCAAATAATAATTATATTAATGTTCTTATAATAACAATTCTTAGTATTTTTAAAATTTAAAAATAAAAAATAATATCAAGAGTAATTATTTTTTAATTTTATTTTTAAATTTAAATTAGTCGCATTGACTATATTTGTTTTATTTTATGAAACATATATAATTAATAATAATATTTTTTATTTGAGTTATTTTATAATACCATTTAAAAATTTATATTCATTGTTCTATTTTTTATTCTTACAAATATTTGAATAAAATTAGTCTTTGCGAAATATTTTTTTATATTCTAATTTTAAATTTAAGTTGATAAATTGACTATATTTGTATAATAAAATGCAACATATTTAAAAATATTCCTTCTACAATTAAAATTCAAATGTTGATATAAAGTTTTATTTCAACGAATGACTGAAATCTTTTACAAAATAAAACTTTTTTTGAAATTTTTGTCCAGTCTATGGGTCACTTAAATCAATAAGTTGAACTTAATGATTATATCCAAAAAATTGTATTGAGAAAAATAAAAATTTTATTTTTCAATATTATGTTACTCAAGTAGAGAGATAAAGAAGGTATAAAAATACGTGCATATTTGATTTTAGTTTGGGAGTAGAATAGATATAGATTATTTGCTAGTATGTTTATATTTATGATATTTTCATTTTCTGGTGCTTTAGAGAGAGAGAGAGAGGGAGAGGGAGAGGGAGAGGGAGAGAGAAAAGAGGGGAGCGAGACCCATGCACCATTTCTGCAGGCTTGATGTTAATCATCAAAACCTACTTTAATTAATGCTCCTATAATGAGGACATTTTAACCTTCTGCAGGTAGCTCACGCTGATTAAGAAATCCTTTTCAATACCTGTCCTTTTCATTATAACTCACACCTCAAAATTATTCTTCGGGTTGGTTTGAATAAATATTCTATTTCGATATATATATATATTTAATTAAATGAAAATAAGTGTATGGTATAGTGTATGGTTGATCATGATGACATAGTTAAAGCTCATTTCGACTTGCATTTGGTAGCACTCTGCGTCTTCTTCTTGGGACAACTATCTTTCCTCTTGAATTAAAATTAAGATTGTTAAAATTGAAATTTTATTTAAACTTCAAAAAATTGAATTGTAAAATTATAAAATTTTATCAAATATTTATAATAGAAAAACATAGTCTATTATGGTACAATTTTGATAAATAAAAAATTTTATTAATAAGAGAATAGAGTATACAAATTTATCAAGAAAATATTATATATAAAAATTTACTTGTATCAATAAAACAAATTATCAACAAAATTTGTAAAAGATTATATATTTGGTTCTATATTCTGTTTATTCAACCACACAAATTGAGACCATTAATATATTTAGTGTGACTTATACAATCAACATTAAAATAATACCTTCATTTTATCTTAACTTTTTGTAAAGGTTGATTTGCATTTGTAATATTTTATTATAGATCTCTTGATTTCTATTATAACTACTATATTTAATTTATGAGAATCAATTTAATGGAATAATGCACATGGTCATCGATTAGTATAATATAAGAAATACTGGTGTTATAGAATAAAAAAAAAAATTACAACAAAAAAGTAACAAGCGAAATAGTTGTAACCTCACTAAACCCCCTCCGAAAAAAGTCATAAAATGTATTTTATTTGACAAAATTTTAAAAATATGAAATTTTTAGAATTCGATAAAAATTATCTAAAAATCGAGACTTTATCTATTTTATCCCTATTAAGAAAAAAAAACATAAAATGTATTTTATTTGGCAGAATTAAAAAAATAATTAATTTTTAAAATTCGGTAAAATTACTTAAAAATCGAGATTTGATCTATTTTATCCTTATTAAGATTTTACATAAGATCAAACAATTTTTCTTATTCTAACATCATAAAATCATATAATTTTAAAATTTAAATCAAGATTTTAATTATATTGATTAAAATTGTGTTTTTCGCCATTATCCTATCAATCATGATAATTTATAAACGAGAAAACAAATTAATATATTGATGCATTTTGAGAAGATATCTCAAAGGAAAAGAGCTAATTCTGCTAAAAGGACAAATCTCTATTCTAATATATCATCACAAGCCTCTCTCTCTCTCCCCCGCCCCTCCCCCCCCCCCCCCCCCCCACTTTGGTTATTGCTACCGATGTAGAAAAAATAAAGCAGTAATTCAATAACACAAAGTTCACCACTTCAAAGATAAGAACCTCACCACCATAAAGACACGAACTCGAAGAAAGTTTATCACTCAAAGGAATCCACCTTTAATGTAAAAAGTCACTGCCTTAACACACTGAAAAATGTTAATATTTAATCTCAGAACAACTCTTCAAAATAGGAAAATACTAACTATTTAGTAATGAAAACATGTAATAATAGCAGACAATGAATTGTACCTTCAAAAACAGATAACAAACAGATTCGACGACTTGAATGAAGGGGTATCCAGAAATGCTGAAGTAGGAAGGGAAAAGGGCTAATTCAACTAAAATGATAAATCTATATTCTAACACAATACCAACTTCTCTCTTCCCTCTCTCATACTCATAGATATATACATAAACATTAATATTAATATTATTGAAATACAGATGACAATTAATTCTTTAACCTGACAAGAGGTTTCCACTCAGAAATCATTTGATTCCACAAAATCATGAAACAATCACAAAAAAACGACTCTTTCTTTTGTACTTTTTATTTCTTCGTTGTTTTAAGTCCTGGTTGGTTAAGATATAACTAGAGTAGATGAAGCAGTTGCTCAAGCTTAACCAAAAAAAAAAAAAAAACGAAAACATGAACTGGGGTTTTTACTTCTATATAATCACCATATGCTTGATTGACAAAAACCACAAAGATTTTGACTTACTATGTCTAGTAAAATATCCATGAGCCAATTAGTGCCTGATTCAACTTATCTATGATCTCTACCCCATCATTTTTACTTACTACATTTGGACAACAGCCGACCCAGAAAAAACGTCGCACAAGTCCATTTCTCCATTTGAGCGTGTTGTTCTTATGCAAGGCCATGCTAAACTTCTCCCTATCGTTTCAATTTTATTAGATATTTCCAAAAGAGACAATAATCTATGACGGAAAGAATATGAACTATACAAATTACCAATAAAATTGATTCAATTCTGTAAGAGATTCCAAATCTTCATGGACAAAAAGACTATAATCATTTTGATAATGATCGAGTGATATTGACACAGCATAGCTTCATAGATTGCTCCAATGCATTTACCAAACTATAGTACCAAATTTTTGTTTAACACATCCAGATCTATATATTCATAAATTTATGTCGGTTTTTCACCTGTATTTAAAAATGATCTTCAAAAAATATACAAGTAATATGAGTATTGACTATAACTATAATCATAGTCATTTTTAAGATAAGTACTGTCAAGATCTCACTCCTATGCTCTCTATGACATGGTCAGATCTTAAGTACTCATCCTCTATCTTGACCATGTCGCTATAAACGAATAAAGCTAATTAAGTTTCTGATTATTGGAGAGTTTATTTCTGTTTGTTGCTTGCTTGCGCCTTTATTTCCCGGATGAACAAGGGGACAAAGAAAGGGAAAGCTTCGTGTTAATCTCCTGCATTTTGTCGCCACGTGTCTTCTCCACATTTTCTCCAACATTTTGGCTTAATCTCAGTTGCAAATCAGGCAACCATTCCTTCTGCTTCAACATTTTCTCCTGCATATACTAGAAAGTTACAACCATAAACTTAACCTACAAGGCAAAAAAACCAAAAACTTTTCGGAAAAATGATGTAGCGCATAATGATAAGGGGAGCGGATCGAACATCTTTCATACAAATGATAAAATTTCAAACTGACATAACTCATTTTAGGCAAGTAAAAACAGCTCAAAATAATAGATAATAAAATATAAAAATACTCAATTAATTATCAAAACTTCTCTAATCCATAGATTTATCATGCTTAAATAGAAAAATTCTAATTAGAAACTAAAAAAACGATTAATATAAAATATTAAAACTAAATTGTTGCCATCATTAGAATATTCTTAACGTAATAACTAAAATAAATAAACATTTCTAAAAATATATTTAAAAATAAGTAAATATTTTAAATTAATAATAATGGCTAACTGTAATTTTTGACAAGTATCCAAAACAACGTAGGAAACTTAAATATTAGAATTTTATTAACATTTTGATCTACGTCAGAAAATCTATTTTAGGACGTGATTTTTTTTTGTTTTGTTTTATTTTTTTATTAACTAAGACTCTAATGGATTGATTTTTTAATTAATTGAAATATCGTTTCTCAATTACCATTTTATCCCTAAAACTTGGATACAGTAAGAGTGCAAGAGGAAAATCATCGCTGAAAAAGAGAATATAACTAATTAAAAGTTTTGAACCTTAATTTTTATAAAATTGAAAAAAAAAAAAAAAAAACACAAGTCTTTGGATAAAACGTTGGGTACAACTTAACTGTGGAAAATAAAATTTACTTACGAAGAAATAGAGTAAGATTACTTGAATATATATTTATTACCTGAAGTCGAAATTGAGATTTGAACTCATTCTCAATTGTATTGGAAATGTTCTTAGCATCCTCTAAACTAGACTGATGTTGCGAAATCCTTGTGCTATTTCTACAGTTCCATTTGGATGGCTGCGAAAAGTAAGTTGCTCCAACCGTTGTCCTTGGGATGGTGTGAATATGATTGTAAGTGGAATGTTTCTGAGAACTAGTACTCGCCCAAGAACTGTTGCTGTGAACCTTCGCATTAATATTCCACTGGTTTGCAATAAATTCACGCGGAGGCCACTTATTTTCTTCGAGAAATTGGCTAGGTCTCATTGGACCATTTCGCGTAAGTACATGGTTCGAAGTTGACAGCTTGCTTGTAGGAAAAATTGGTTTAGACACAACATTTAAATTGGAAATCTGCTGTTGGTGACTATATATATACATATTTGTATACACATGCGGGGAGCCGGAAGAGGGAGAAAGAGACAGTAATTAATTTGTAAAATATGAGAAAAAAATATTCTTAACAATAATATTATTTGTGTAAAAAACAAAAAAAACAAAAAACAAAAAACTTTTTAATAAATTATTTTTTAAAAGTATTTATTAATCGGGTCAACACTCATTAATCATTAATGAAAACTTGTCACATAATAATATTTTACATTTTTTCATGCCCAACTTTATATTATTACATGACATATATATGATTAATTTTACATACATAAATTAATTAATTTTTAATGAATGTGTAGGGACAACGTAAACCTTTTTCTAAAATAATAGATTCACATGTATATACATTTTTTTCTGTTCTATAAAAGTTTGTGGTGAAATATCATTAATGGAAAATTATTTGTTGTTTCTTACTGAATATAATTAAGATATAGGTATATAGTTCTAGTTAATTACCTTGGGTAAGTGGGTTTGAAATTCAATGGATGTTGGGAGAAGGGATGAGCACCATTATCTCCGCGAGCTAGAACAATTCCACCATTTTCCATTCTGAAATGTTGATTGGGATTGGTTCTTTGGTATAAATCTCCGGGCATGTGAAATCTTTGGGTTGATCTACTTGTTTGTCTTAACACTGTAAAGGAAACAAATTAGAGGGAAAAAAATGTTTGTGATGTCCTCATTGAGTTCATGGATATTCAATGTATGGGGATGCTTGACTGAAAGTTTGATGTAATTAATATATTATAAATATTTAAAATCAATAGAATATTTTCAGTGTGTTCTTTTTTTTTGTTTTTCCCCTTTGATATAGCACTTCTCTAGTAAACAATATTTGAAAAATGCTTCACCTTCTGGCCTTTTTTTTTGGTCATTTATTTAAAATTCACAATGCAAAGTGCATTTCAGGGTTTTGTTACCTTGTCCAGAATCATCGAGCTTCTTGCTTCTATACATCTGACATTGAAAATGAGTAATCAGAATCAAATAACTTAAGCCAGGGGAAAAAAAAAAAGAAAAATAAGTCATAAGAGAAATGAATTAGAATCATTGATCTTTAAACCCAGTTCACTAGCTATACCTGTAAATGGCTCTTTACATGGGCAATGCTTAGTCCTCTCACATTCATCAGCTGAAGAACTAATTTAGGAGTGGCTTCTGCACATGGCCATAAAAAGGGTTTAAGTTTTTAAAAAAAAAATTAAAATAAGAGAAACAAACGTCCTGAAATTACTAAGGAAAATGAAAGGAAAAACATTTATTTCAAGTGAATTAAAGATTCACTAGCATTGTTTTAATCTATGTAGAGAAAATAAATAAATAAATAAAACACAGAACACACTTTCTTAGTGGCTATAATGAACTTGATGAGGTGAATTAATACATTTACAAGTAGTAGACGTACTCTCTTGTCCGCCAAGCCTTTCCACAGCATGCACGAAGGAGAGATGGAGATCGGGAGTCCACCGGAGCCGAGGCACTTTTGACCGGACATACTGCCTAACTGTAGACTTCCTCTCGTTTCCTTCTCCGGAGGTACTACCATTGGCTGTCCGAACACCACATTCAGCTGCCTCGACAACCTTATTATTCTCTTCGCTGCTAGCTTCTTCATTCAAATCGAAGGATGAAAGCTTTTGTGAAAATGCAGAGGATGACGAGGAGGAGGACATATTTTCCACTCGATCCATATCAAGAGTGTCACTGATCATTTTATTACGATCCTTAATCGCTTCTTCAGTCATAGCTAGAGTTATTCCTTTATCTCAATTCCATAAACTCGAGTTCATCTGGGAGTGGCACTTTTGCTGAGAGAAATAGCAAAAATGGAGAGATGTGATCAATGTGAGACAATAATATTTAAGATGTGGATATTAAAAGTGCATGTTATTAGTAAATGAGGTCCCACTGAAAATGTGATACAAATACCAAGTTTTTCTATGGAATTTATTTATTAGTCACTAATTATAGGTAACTACTAATGAAATCAACCAGATGACTTAAGTCGCTTGCCAGAAGCTCTTCAAAGATTAAGGGTTTCAAACTCACTCAAGATATAAGTCCTGCGACTTAATTGACTTCTGTGGTTAGTAGAGTATTGTGGGAATCCGAGATTTATGGGGTGGGTTCCTTGTCACCAAAATAATAAACTAATGAAATGGAAAAATTTTCTGTATAGCTCTACAATATGAAATGGGGAAATGTGATGCTTCTTGAGTAGAACAGTATGTACATTTTTCTTTCTTTCGAATGCAATTTTGAAATACCTTAATGAACAACTTTAAGGTATGCCAAACTAGGAAAAAGGATATTGTGAAGTTAAAAATTTTTACTTATGGAGATATAAAAAAAAAAAAATGGGTGGAGAAAAATAGTATGAAAAAAAAATGAAGTTAAAAATGTTTGAATTTATTTCATTTGTTTATTGAATTAAAAAAATGTTCAGAAAATGAATTTATATATTTTTGTGAAAAAAATTTAATTTTTACTTAGTTACATTTGAAAAATAATACCAACTAGTAATTTTATTTTCTCTTCTAACTTTTATTTTCCCTCCATCAATCCATATTCCAAATGTGTCCTAAAAGGTTTTTGTAAGAACAAAAGCAAGCACAGCATTCACTAGACAACAAGGGATGATTAGTGCTTTTTTTCAAACATAAGCAGGATTAAGATATATATATATATATTTTAATACAAAAACCCTAGTAATGTATCGAACTACCACATTCTCACAATTGGAATATAAATTTTATGATAGTTGAACATCACGTGGTCTTTGATCTACTGGATGGCAGATGATGTTAACTGCAGAAACTTGCCGTGTAATGGAGAAAAAAAAATTGTAAGGACATTTACTAATAATTCCCCTATATTTACTACATCCTTCACCCACATGCTTAGTGTGCAGCAAAAAAGTGTAAAAGAAAAAAAAAATGCTATCATCCACCTATATATATAAATGGAAGTAGTTTCGAATTTAAGACTTCCAGATGGGCAAATTAAAGTTGATGAATTTTGCTTGTATAACTTCAACTTGATTCCTTCCTCCAAGGTCAATACAAAAACGTGAAGGTGAAATTAGAATTTGGATGATAATATATTCTTGAAAACCTCCAAATATTCTAGGTTCAAAAAGGGATGGCTGAAAGAAAGATTGATTGCTAATAAAATCGTAAGGGAGGGAAAAATCCGAAATCCTCTCTTTTCTATTCATCACCTTTACCAGTTCTGGAAATATAACCGACATACAAGAAAAAAAAATTAATATTCTTATAAACCCTAACATTCTACCAAATTAAAAATGAATGTTAAAAGTGATTTTTAAAGAATAATGTGTGATGTAAAACAATATGTAAATATAAGTTTGCAGTCTAATAAATTAATTAAGTTTCTATTAAGGTGATGATACCCAAAAAATTGTGCACACAGCACAAGAATTATCAAAACACAAAGCTAATTACCAAACCTCATAACTTATGTCTTCAAAATATATAACTTTGCTGTCACTAACTATATAGTATAGGAACAGACGAGGTTGATTGTATGAGTCATCGACCACAATATTCTGAAAGCCACTTCGGAAATCAGATGGAATTCTGATTGGAAAGAAGATAATTATTCGAGTTGCAAGTCAGAAGAAAATAATATCATGGAGGCACAAAATAAATTGTTTATATAAATTATATATATCTTATCTACTAGTAATCATATGCTCCTTTCTCACACACGATTTGTTCTTGAAGCATAATCGCTTGGTGATAGCAATACCACCACAATAGCTATAATATATAGGTGAATTAGGTAAACTTTTAATCATCAGTAAGATGAAATTAATATATATATATATATTTATATAAGCCAAATATGATTTCCTATAAAGTCTTGTTTAAGAACTGCCCCCAAAACAAACCGCACCTAATTACCTTCAATAATATAGAATCACAACAAAGCTTTTTAGAGAGAGAGAGAGAGAGAGAGAGAGAGAGAGAGAGAGAGAGGGGTATACTTCAGATTGGGAAAGTATGCTTTGAATCTTACTTTTGCATAAGCGAAGAAAGAAAGATTAAGATTCATGTCAGGGAAGAGAAATGTCCTTTCTCTAAAATACAAACCATTGATGGAATAACGATAGGTGTGCCTCAATCTTCTCTTTTCCAAGGATTTGATCTGATCATGATCCCTTGCTGCAGATTCAAACCTGTCCCTTAATGATCTCGCCGTACCCACAAAAGAGGATGGAACTCCAAAAGAAAGGAACTAGTCCACTAGCATATGATATATATATATAGAGAGAGAGAGAGAGCGAGAGAGAGGGGGAGAGAGAGAGAGGGGTGTAGAGCAAGCTGCTATTGTTTTTCTCTGGGCGTTGGGAGGCTTTTGTTTCATTCAACTGTGGAATTAAATTCCTATGCCATTAGTCATCAGAGTTTCAGATATCCCCAAGACTTTCGTGTGGGGTTTTTTTATTGAAAAACAAAATAATCAACGGAGGTCGGACACTCCACTTGTGCTTCATTATAAAGCAATAATTCTTGCATTATGGATACAGATGAGGCTGGTCCCTTTAGATTGTTGTGTCATGTGACTCCTCAAAATCCCATTTTTTTTTTCCTCCATTTCGTCCTTTCTTTCACAGTTGTCCACGTAAAATAAAACCTACCCCCTCTCTCTATCTCTCTCTCTCTTCTCTCTCTCTCTCTCATGTGAATATCTTAATTGTTTGACCTATGTTAGAGACTCCTCTCGTTGTTATCATGATGAAGAAAGTATTCTATTTTATGAATTATTTATTTTAATATCGAAACGTCTGTAGCAAAATTAAGGTGCATTAGAATCATTTCATTTCATTCCTACCTAAACTAAGACTTTTTCTTCGTATCATGTCCATCATTTCCTGCCCCCATGTTCCAGTTCTTATACAATAGATGTGCTCTTATATATATTATGACTTTGATTTAGAATTCTTTCTATAAAAAAGCGAGTAGGTGATCATTAGGCATAGTTTGTATTTGGTGGGGCTGCTGGTGATGAAATCAGAAAATTAGTCAATTTTGGTGGGACACATTGGGAATTCAAACAAGCCGCATGCATGTATTTATCATTTTCCATGAATTATTTTTTAAAATTGAAAAGGAGAGGAATATTATTTCATGTGCACGTATTTGACTAATTAAACATCATTGACGTCGGTATGATGTGATTGAAACCTTGACTAAACCTTGATAATTTTGCCAAAGAAGAAACTAATCATGGAAAACTTTAATCAAGGCTGTGTTTGGACTTGTGGAATGGAGAGAAAGGAGGAAAAAGAAAAAAGTGAGAGTGAGAGAAATTGTAAAGAAAACGAAAAATTGTTTGATTGAGCAAAGAGATGGGAAAATCAGAATTCTTTTTCTTCTTTTATTTCAATAGGAAAGACGGAATTAGAAATATGATGTATACACACTACACAGCAGTTGAAAGAGGAAAGAAGGATGAAACAAGAAGAAAATGTGGGAAAAAATTATTTACCCTTTTCCTCCCCTTAATTTCTTTTCTTTCCTGGCTATTAACCTAACTGTTAACACTTTATAATGAATGTCTACGTTGGCAATTCATAAGCGAACACTATATTTATAAGTTTGTATTCGTGTCATAATTAGAATTTAGAATATCATAACGTCAATCAATTAGTTGTGAAATTCATGTTAAGTATTTAAACATCTGTCAAAAAGTGTTTAGACAATTCATTATTTCATTAGAATGATATTTAAATTAAGATTTCAATGATGAAAGATATGAGAGTTTCTGAAATTTAAACAAGAAAAATAAAACTTTAGATACCTTGCAAACAGGTCGCATCTCCGAACTACCATTAAAGCTAGTTAGTGAACAAATATCAAATTTCAAAATAATTTGCTGGCAAGTTGTGCCTGCAATCTTTCTATGAAGTTTGACTTAATTTTGTCCCTCCTTTTCTGAACAGCAAACTAATGTTATTTTAGACTTTTTTTTCTCCCCCTATAGATGTTCTCAAACATTTCCAAAAGCCTAAGCACTTTCACTAAACCTAATCTGTCATTTCCTTGAAAGCAAAAATATAAGAGAAATCATCAAACTTAAATTATGCAAGTTTATTTGCGAAGAGTTCTTTGGTAAATTATTTTAATTCTTGAATATCAGACCTAAAGCTGTGGTCTAAATCAGGAGAACATTTTTATTGCGGTTAAACTGATTCAAATTTTATAAAGAAATGTATTGCTGATGTTTAGCAAGTAAAGAAATGAAAATCTTGATCCTTACAATCTTTAATTAATAGTGAAGTTTTTAAGTTTGATCCGTATTAACGATTTAAAATTTTTTTCTTTGTTAAAATAATTCTCCTAATAAACAATCTTATATCTTCTTATAGATTATTTTGTTGGTTTTCCTTTTAGATCTACAAACCTTATTACTAATTATCCGAGTGAATTTAAGTATTATTTTCACATATTGAGTATTTGCACCAACAATTTCACTAATAAACCAATTAAGGAAAGAATTTTTCATATTCTCCTCTTCCAATTCTTCACTCTTCCAGGCTTAGCATAAATCATTATAATCTCATTTGTAATATACAACCAATGATGGTTTTAGTTGTTAATATCGTGGTCGCATTTTTGCTAAAATAGGTTTGTTACCAAAGGTATTACTTATTACTAGCCGATAATTCTAGATTGATAAATCACACTTCATAATTAATTTTAATATTTTATAATAATGAATTATTACGATCACTAATCAAATTAGAAGTTGTAACAGAAGTCGATTATTATCACTGTAGATTTTTAGTGTTGTACTTTTAATGATAACTTTGTAATGATAAAACGGAGGATCTGAATTAGCTAGAATATATAAATTTAAATTGAAGGACAAACAAATTTTTGCATCATTAAGTCATTAAACAAATCTGATCCCAGAAACCACCTAGACGCAGAAGTTTCACCACACAGTAAATTAATTAGTTATGTATCTTTCTACCCCGTAAAGTTTTATGCTTTGAAACTACTGAATTTGATCCATGCATGGATGGAGAGTTGGTTAGGCAAATGACTTCCCCAAGGGTATTTCCTCTACAATCCTTTGCCAATGTGTAGGCCTCTATGTTAAACATACATTCTCACATTCCTTTCTTAACAACTAGAAAGAGAGAGAGAGAGAGAGAGAGAGTTGTCTCCCATTAAGCATCCTTACTTTATCCTTTTTCCTTGCCACCCAAACAGTTCACTGTCCAAGGTTTGTAGGAAGCGTTTAGATTGATTTGTTTTCCAGTCATTTTCTTTTTTTTTTTTTTTTTTTGTTATTGGGACAGAAGGAATCACTTTAAATAATAAGTTTTGCTAGAAGACACCCGAAACTGACATGGCTTGAGTGACATATTGCGTAGAATATATATATAAAATATTGCTTTCAGAGTGAGAGAGAGGAGACAGATATCCCAGGGATTATAGTAAGAAGATTAATTAATATATTCGAAGACTACGTAATTGAAAAGGAAATGCAGAGCCTTGGGGCTTTAAGAAAATTAAAACATATCAACTGATCCGGCCCCTGCATACTTAGAAAACACTACATTTTGTCTTTTCCTCTGCATGAAGAGTTGACATTCTCTTTTTTTTTTGACTCACATAAGAATCTTTCCTAGAATTTATTAATTATTTCATTTTTTTTTTTGCCTTCTTATTTAATTATTTCATGGAGGCCGACGTCCAACCTAGCATGAAGAAGAGAAGAAGACGTACATAATCTTTCCCGAACTATAATATCATTTTCATGGGGAAAAAATCCATATTAAATAGACTAGATGGAGATTATTGTCCGAAAATCATATTGGTTTACTACTAATTATATCAATCAGTTTCCGGTAGAATTCTTTGGGTTTCTTATGATGACGCATTGATTTTTTTTTTTTTTTTTTTGTTTAAGTTTTTAATTTTATTTTCCATTGATCTTTTCTTTCTTGATCCATCTTTGGATTCGTTGATATTCCTGGATTAGTATTCTTTTGAAAGGTTCATTGTTTTGATCTTTCAACTTGATAGTGGTTGGAACCGGTATATTTTATGTATTATCCCTTCGGTCCAGAGGGCTACGTACGGTCTCCTCAATTTCCCTTCATGCCCTCTCTAAAATTGTGTTCGATTGGATTGCCAGTAGGAGCGGAAATGGAGTAGATAAAGTAGGCAACTCAATCTTTTCGACTTTAACAGGGCAAGAGGATGGAGAAAAATTAAAACCTCAAAAAATCTGGGTTTGGTGAGGTTATGATGAATTTTGTTAGCCGACTTTAATTCAATTTAGAATTAAAAAAATATTTTTATTAATCCAGCTTTATATGCTAATAAATTGAAATGTTAGTCTCGGAATATTATTTTTACAATTTGTTAAATTATATATTGGTATTTTATTTTTATTTCTTTAATACCTAATTTGTATGTACATATTTTGTATATTATATTTTTCTAAAATAAAATAATAAAATATTATTGACCTTAATGGCGAACGGCCAGATAAAGAAATTTGTTGGAGAGACAGGTTTGGGGAGGGGTTCATTACCCTTTCCATTGCCATTCCTAATTGTAAATACAAAAGAGAAAAGAATGAGTGAAGATTCATTTGATTATGAATGAAAATATAAAGGAAAGTGTCTGAAATTTAAAAATAAAAAAACTAAATAAAAAATTAATTTATTAAAATTGTCTTTTATTTTCTTATATTTTTGTTAACTTTCATCAAATAAAAAAAAAAACATGTATATGAGTTTTTACGTTTCTTTTCTCTTCTTTTTTTTATTTTATTTTTCTTTAATTTTCTCTCTGCCCCAAAGCATTGATTCAAACACACCTTAAAGTGGTGGTGGCAGCAGGGCTTCATGTATCCTTCCATACCAAAATGTTCTCACACATATATTAAAAAAAATTTTATTTTTTCACTCTTTACTTTTATAAAATTTTAGATTGAAAGAACATGACAATGACTTCTTTTTTTTTTTTTAATAAAATCATAAAGATAAACTCACAAACATAGCATATTATGTTTTCATTAATATATATATATATATATTCTAATAACATTACACTTGCCCGCGTCAAGATGCTAGAGACTCTTAGGCATAAAAGGCATTCTATCCGAATTTTTTCTTTTTTCTTTTCTTTCTTTCTTTTTTTTTTTTTGTTCTGCTGTTAGTTTAATAAAAAATATAATGATGATTGTCCGGATAAAAAAATTTATCACAATGTCGATGATGAAAACGCGAAAGTACGTTTACATTAAACTTGAAAATGTCACCCCTAAATGTAGGATGAAACTGACCGTAAACCACAATTCTCTAACCCATGACACATGCAAGCTTTTACAAATTAAAACTACTAGTATTTATAACAGTAATAAAATAAATTCCTAAGTAATTATATCAAATATAATTATCTAAATAAAATCAATTAACTAGTCCACAACAATAATAAATCCCAAAATTAATATAACTCAGTAATACCTAAATTCTTAAACTCAAATAAATCATTAAATATTCCTATAAGAGGTCACAGGCCCATGATATTACAATCCTAAACTAATCCAAAATTCTTGAGCATGATCCTTTCATCTCACATGAAAAATATTAAAAATGAGGGAAAAGATGAAAGTCCAGTAAATGAATTACGAAACCAAAAAAAAAAAAAAAAAATACTCATTTGAAAACAATAAATTTTCAAATAAACAATTCAAGAAAAAATATTTCAAGTAAAAATAATGTCCATACATAAATAATAGTAACTTCAAAACCTACACGTCGTAATGTAATAACATTCATATATCACACATCAATTATAACAGTGATCATAAACATTAACCCATGAATTATCATACGAGAATTAAATATAATATGTGTCGATATAGTTTCTCATAAAGAGTGCCTTTTAGATTCAATATCATACTTAGAGTCACTGATTTTAACTCCTGAGTTCTTTCCTAAGCTGATTCGATTGGTATCACCACAATTTTGACGAGCCTGTTCCTGCAATCATTGAAAACTAGGGTTACCATAACCTTCATGGGCTTGTTCCCTAGTTACTAGAGTTACACCATTTAAAGAGTCTGTCCTCTGAACTTTTATCCAAATTTCCATAACAACAATTAATTATTTATCACAATCTCATAAAATCAAACTGAACACAAGTGTTCAAACAATTTTTCTTATACTCATTAACATAAAACATAAAAGTTCCTATCCAACATAAACATAGTTTCACAAATACTAGTTCACAAAAAAATCCAACCTTGAAAACATTTATGCATGAATCAATTTATAAATTGTAATACTAATAAGGCAAACCATTCACATAAAGTCCAAAGATGTATATATTAAATAACAAATATAATCTGTCACAATTCTAAATACAAGAATATAAATATCTATTATTTAAAAACTTATCATAAAATAAAAATAAAAATTATTGACTCTGAACTCTCTCCATCAAAATAATTAATAACAATAATTATTTATTAAATAATTCTAAATAACACTCACCAAAAACCTCATGCAGCAGCACATCATTCCTTTATTTATTTATTTATTTTTAACTCAGCGCTTATATCTATGCGATTGACTTCATAGGTAAGTTTTTTCTTTCAACTTCACATCACTCCAAATAAGTCAAATTATTTTTTTTCCTCTCTGTCAACAACTTCCGTCAATATAATCCTTATATTGTATATATATGTGTGTGTGTGTGTGTAAGTCATTAGCCATGTAAAGCAACAGCCTACCTCTTTTCCTTTCTTTTTCTTTTTTTGAAAATCCAAACATAATATATAAATGCACATGTGTATACACATTAATCTCCAATTTTTTTCATCAAGAAACTAGAGAGAAAAGTAATTAATGCTAACGTTTGGGATTCTTTTTCACTTTTCAATTCTAGTTGAAAAACCCTATTTATATACAACTTCTTTAATCAGGTATCATCACGTCCATTTAAATTATGGTAGACCTCCAATTATGTATTCATGATAAAATCTTTTAAAATATCCAATGGTCTATACTTATTTAAAAATAATAATTTAAATATTACTTAAATAAATTAAACTAATTACATAAGAAACATATAATTCATAAATAATTAAAAATCCAGGTTATGACAAAAAAATGCATTTTCATTTTCCGCATTTTTGTTGTATATCTATTATTAATTAAATGGACTTCATTCTTTAAACAATATATATATATATATATATATATATATATATATATATAATTTAGTATCTGAAATAATTGTATTATTTGCAAAAATTTGGATACCCGATAATTCATAGAGGTAATCGAGTAATTTAAATAAAGAATCAAATAATATCCGTTAGGTATCCAATAATAGGGTAACTGATACGGATAATTTGGATGATAATCGGATAATACTCATTAGGTACCCTCTGATTAGGGTAATCAGAGCGGATTCGGGTAATAACCGTCAGGTATATCGCATTTATCATCCCGTACCCGTACCTTATGATTATTTTATTTCTACACCCTAAACCATAGAGATGGAAATGGGTCGGGTCAACCCATGACCAAGCCCGACGCATACCATCCGTATGACTCGACCCTTACTTCACGGGTCAGGGCCTGGGTCGGCTTGGCCCAACCCGAGACCTGGTCCGAGACCTCACCCCTTGGCCCGCACCTCACCATAGTATGGTGTGGACTCACGCACCCGAGAAAATCCGCCATGACAGTGATCATTTCGGGGGGTTAAAAAAAATTTTCTTACTGTAGACCACAGTTTTTTTTTTTTTTTTTTAACCATTTAGTCATTAGTTAATGGCCATTTGGCCTTTACTCTTTTGTAAGCATAAAGCATTATGCAAGCAGCCAAGCCCCAAGCAGTATGCCAACCAGTGGCATGATTGATGATTCATGAAGCCAATGTCAGTTTGCCACCCAGTGGCCTGGATAGACCAAATGGTTCAATTAAGTGGGTCACTCAGTGAGCATTGGTGACTTTGGTCCCAATAGTCCAATTTTTTTTTGGTAATTATAAAATTTTTCTCTAAAAAAATTACAAAATCCCCCAGTCTTCCATTATAAATACCTCACATACATTCATTTAAACTCACACAAAAACTAATAAATTCTCTCTCTCAAATTTCTACACTACCATGGTACCAACTCTCAAATGTGCTCTCCAATTGTGCTCAATTGCATTTAATTCTGTCAAATTTGAAGTCAAGATTTGAAGATCAAGTGTTTCAAAATTTTAAATTATTCTTAGTATTTAATTTATTTTTTTAATGTGCATACATACATTTTTTTTTTAATTTGCATATTTTCATCAAAATATTCTGTCTAAATGAATCCTAGAGATACCCATTTTTTTTTATTTGGAGGGTGGGGATTTAATATCTTTTCCCCCTTAAGAACAAATGGAAGAATTTGCATCACCACAAATACCAACACTTGTTACTACAAATGATGATGTTGGTACATCATCTTCTTACCACGCCTAACAGCGTAACTCTTAAAAAACGTGAGATTTTTTTACTAGAATTACACGAGATGATGGAATTCATAAGGCTAAATTTAATATCTGTAGGGATTTATTAGATGGTAGGATTACTTCTAGAACTAGTCATTTAAAAATATATTTAAATAGAAAACACCAACACGATACTCGCATAAATTCTATAATTGATCAATATTTTTCACATGTTACACAAACTCAATTAGGTAATGAAATAGGTAATTTAAATATTTTTTCTTATGACCCTACAAGAACGCAAAATAACTTAATTAGATATATTGTTAAAGATAAACAACTCTTCACAATGAGTGAAAATCGACATTTTGAAGAATTTGTTTGTGATAGTTTTACGCCACAATATCGCGGTTTTTCAAGAAATACTATCAAAAATAAAGTTTTACGAGATTTTGAAACAAAAAAAGATGAATTAAAAACTTATTTTGACAATTTTGATGGAAATGTTTGTTTAACCTCTAATATGTAGAAATCTTGCCAAGATATGGAATATATTTATATAACTAGTACTGCACATTACATTGACGAAAATTAAAAATTAAATAAACGGATTATTTCATTTAAATTATTGAACAACCTTACACTGGATTATGTGTTGGGGAACTTATTTTGAATGAAGTTACATCATGGAAATTAAATAAAAAAATATTTTCTATTACTTTAGATAATACGTCATATAATGATATTTGTTTTAATTACTTATCTAATACTTTATCTACGAATAATTTATTATTTCAAGGGCGTTGTTGTGCCCATATACTCAATTTAATTGTAAAGGATGGGTTAGATATTCATATCTATTGTTAAAATAAAATAAAAAAGGTATAATTTGTATTATGAGTTTACCAAAAAGATATAATCTATTTGCTAGCTTATGCAATCAAATTGGTTTAAAACCTAAAAAATTACCAACGAAAATTAATATAAGATGGAATTCAACTTATATTATCCTAAAAGTTACTATTAAATATTAAAAAACAATTAATTAATTTATTTAAGTAATCAAACAATTGGTTTAGATAGTATTGAGCCCATTAAATGGGCAAATGTAATTTTTATGAGGATTTTTTTTACATGTTTTTTATATTGCTACAAAAATATTTTGTGAAATTTATTATCCTACTTCTTCTACTGTTGTTTATCAATGAGGGTTATCGATGAAATTTTTAAAAAATATATTTTGTCCAAGAATATTATGCCCCTATGGTTTTAACAATGAAGAAAAATTTGATAAATATTTTAACCCACTTCCCGCACATTTTGGTATTGCCACTATTTTAGACTCTCGATATAAAGAAGATTATTTTCTTCAATTATTAGATATGATATATGGGCTTAAAAGTGTCTAAGAACAATTAAATAATATTAAACAGCAAATACAAGCTCTATTGGATTGGTATTATAGTAATCGTACAACTGCCTAAACAACTATTACCACAATGTTCTCCTCTCACCGTGACTTTGATGGCAATACATCCATTTTGAGAAAAATAACACCTCGGCGGGCAGAATCATCAACAAGTGCCACTTCAAATTCATCCGGCCTCCAACGTTAGCTCGGTACACCTCCAATAGAAAATGAAGATAATTTCAATCTTTTAAACTAGTAAAATGGACAATAATCAAAGTTTCCAATTCTTTTAGCTTTAACTCGTGATATTCTCGTATTACCAGTTTCTACTATAACATCAGAGCAAGCGTTTAGTGCAAGTGAGTGCGTTATTAGTCAATCCAAGAGTCGACTGACCCCTCCGACAGTAAAAGCCTTAACGTGTTTACAAGATTGGTATCTCGCTAAAAATAGACAATAAGAAGATGTCGAAAATGAGCAACTTGCCTTTGATTTTGATGTAATGTATTTAGGTGAAAGAGAGGAATACACTAATGGATCTAGTGATGAATAATAATGATGTATAGATAAAGTAATATTTACAAATGATAGTCACTCTTATAGGTGCCAACCTATGTGGGATGTATAAGACGTGAAATGATGAACCTATTTATTATTCTATCATTTGTTTTTTTCCTTTATAATTCTACATTTGTTTATTATAATTTTAAATTTAATGTTAATTATTGCTTGTTGTTTAATAAATTTCAATTTTTATTAATAATTATTTCAATGTGTTTGGTTAAGTTTTATTTTGTCTTTTGTTTACTTTAAAAAATCTTAAAAATATTAAAAAATATTAACAAAATAAGCTAAGTCAACTAAGGTAGGTCAGGGGCGGGTGTTGGTGACTCTGGCCCGACTCGACCCGACCTGACCCAAAAATAGGGAAGGGATGACTGGGAGCAGGTCAGCACAGGGTTAGGTCGGCCCGGCTCAAGGTGAGGGTCAGACCCAACCCGGCCCATTTACAACACTACTAACCCATCCCATTTCCCGTAAAATTTAAAAATAAGCGCATTTATCGGATCGGAGTTTGACAGATACCTATTGGAGCGGGTTGAAATTGCCAAACCTAATTGTAATAATAATTGATAGCATAATACTAGTAATTGCCATCCCTCTCCTCCAATTACAAAGAAAGGTTTCTCGTTTGTTCTGGCATATAACATTAAGAGCGTGCAGAAGTTAACTATAAACTAAGGTGTTATTTTGGTTTGTTTTTCTATTTTTTATTTTCTAATTTATGTATTTTATGTTTTAAAATTTTC
This sequence comes from Sideroxylon spinosum, assembly GCA_003260245.2. NCBI lineage: Eukaryota > Viridiplantae > Streptophyta > Magnoliopsida > Ericales > Sapotaceae > Sideroxylon > Sideroxylon spinosum. Next base: position 6,691,327 of record QLOD02000024.1, on the reverse strand, counting down.
AAAACAAGAAAACTAAAAAGATCTATTTTTCTTATTTTTGGATTTTTCTTGTTTTGGATTAAAAATACTCAAAACGAATTTTTGTTGTTTTTCATTTCATATGTAAATTCATTTTTTATTTTTTAGAACAAATTTTGAAAACACAAGTAACTAAATACGTTTGAGTTTTTTTTTTATTTTCAAAAATGTAAAATAGAAAATGAACTCAAAACAAAAAATAAAAACAAAAACAAAAAGCAAAAAGTAAAAAATTAAAAACAAAAACAATAAATAAAAAAACAAATCAAATGAAACCTAAATAATTAAATCAAAATTTTGATATTTTTAAACCCAAATCATGTCGATTGTCAAGACTAGGTTCAGCTGGGCTGGGCCATTCCATTTGTTCAGTTTATTCAATTCTTGGATCTGTTTTGTTTAATTTTTAAAACCCAAAAGTATATATTTTGATTTGGCTCTTATCCTTGTGTTTGTAAAACCAAAAAATGGATTAGATATATATATAAACATGATTTCAATTAGTATAATAATAAATTTGTAAGAAAAGATGAAACAAGAATGAATTAGATTTAAGTTAATATGATAATGAATTCGTAGAAAGTAAAACTAGAAATCAAATATTTAAATTAAATCGATTTTAATAAAAAGTAAATCAAAATGGCTTCGTTAATTCAATTTGGTTCTCAATTTTTCTATTTAAATAATTCGCTTTCTTCTATTAACGAACATAAATAATTGAAGACACAGAGCCGTTTGGTAACTTTTTTATTTTCTGTTTTTTTTGTTTACGTTTTCAAAATTTTATAAACTGTTAACAAAAACATATTTATTAAATTTGTTTATACTTTTTATTCTTAAAATAATGAAAACTTAGAACAGAATAAGGTAAACAAGAAAAAAATGTTTTTACTCTCTTTTCCTTTTTTTTTTTCTAATGCAAAACATTTTCTAATTTTAATATTTTAACCATTTTTGTTGCATCATGTAAAAACAATTATTTTAATTAAATATTTTATTAAACTAGATTATAATTTAAACTATTTCTTATTTATTGAATTAACTTATTTATTAATTAAATTAAATTAATATGTAATATATTTTATTAAATTGGATTATTTTTTAAAAAAATAATAAAGTGAAATATTTTATGATAATTAAAATACTTATAAATAAAGTTGTATTTTCAAACACAGTTTTAGTTTTTATTTCAAAAAAAAAGAAAGGTCAAACAAAAGTTAAAAGAATACAGATATAAATATAAATAAAAAAACGACAATATTACCGAATGATCCAAAATATTCAATGCACCACACCGCACCACACCCCACACACACCACGTACCGGGGTACTAAAACTAATAAAAGTCGAATGTACATACACAGAGCAGCATACATCACAAATTTGGAGTATGGCCTATTGGCCTCGACTGCTCAAAACAAATATAGTTGATGTATGGATTCCGGGTTCTATGAATGCTTCAGCAGCAAATATATTAAAGCCGCATAAATACCCCAAAAAAAAAAAGAAAGGGGAATTCATTCCTTTTCCCCAACCTCCCCAACCACCACTTATGTTTTGAAGAAAAAGCTTCCCCCCACCTCCCCCCCCAAAAAAAAAAATCATTAAATAAGTATGAAGAGAGAGCTTCTCTTCTGCTGAATATCGACAATAACACCAAGAATAACAATTACAGCAACTATAAGGTCATCCGCAGCATTACTAATGTTAATTTCAATTCTATGCTAAAACCAAAGAAACAACCATACAAGAGTTATTTAACTCAACAAGGAAAAAAAAAAAAAAAAAAAAAAAAAAAAAGAGAGAGCGGTGAAGTTGTAATTAAAATAAATTCATTTAACTGATAAGCTCATTTCTAATTTGATTTTCTAATATATTTTCTGGTCTCATAGTATTTTTAAAATTTTTAACGAGTAAAACAATAAATCAATAGAAAATCATATATTTTTCGAATGCCAAGTGAAAAATAAGAAGGGTAAAGGAGTAAGAGAGATGAGATCGAAGATATTGGAAACAAGTGCAGCTTGTACTGATGTATTCCATCTTTACATTTAGGAAACAAGCACAACTAGTAAAATGAGCCCATGGATGAATAGTTCTATACGCATTCTTTCATTGGAAGAATTGATTTAGGCGGATAGTGAGCCTAGATTATGTCCAGGCCCAGACTGATGAGAGTACTCTCCAAGCGATCTATGCCTCAGACATTTTATTCTTGCCCGATCTAAGCCTGCCAAACTTTGGAAAATATTTCAAAGAGGGATGATTTGGTGAGGCTCAGCTTAGCAAACGGGTTGATTTTTCGGGATGTTCCATCATTGTCGTAGGTCCTTCACTTTTATTAAGTATTTGTTATTCATAATCTAATTAGAGAACATCTTACTTCGAATATAAGAGTTGCAAAGAGTAAGATTTGGGAAAAGGAACATATTGTAAGGAAAATATCCAGCAAGTTATGCAGGGACAATTTTTTCTTGTTGAATAGAACACATTCCTCGTTTTGTAGAGCATATGCACTCAGCCTGATTAGGTTTATCGATCAGCTTAATGAAAAGCTCTTTTTCTATATTTTACGGTTCCACTAAAATTAACAACTCCATATCACACAATCAACTCAATTAACATTCATAGCAACCATAATCTTCCAAACAAAATCGGAGACAATCAAACAGAGCAGAATATTCTTTTCACGTTAATAAAGAATGCTCGGACATTACAAAGTCAAGAGATATAAATCCTTCCATCCCATCCCATTTTGTGTATCTTCTTGGTTCAACATGCAAAAAGTCTAAGGAAGCATCTTTGATGAACAGTATCTTTAAGAAAATATCTTTCTCATTCAAATAATTTTTTGGCACTGGAATTGTATTTAAACATAATTCAAAAGAAGGGTAATATGCGAACTAATAATTTAAAATTATAAAAAGCAGGGACTTTTCAGACAGGCGAAAATGGGACATTCAAGACTAGGAATTATGACACTAAAATGGAACAGAGGGAATACTGAAATTTCCATGCCATCCAGATCGAAGCCCCATGAGTCAACCAAAAGTATACATCTAAAGATAAAAACTTTTCTAGTCACTTTTCTATTAATCAAAGTTTAAGGAAATGTAAAAGCTTACATCGTATTAAATAGAAAGGTTCAAACTAAAACTAAAAAATAGAATAACGTAAAATTTAAGAAACATGATAACTATCAAAATTGAAAAATTTTACTTTACTAACGAACTAAATATAATGTTTAAAATTAAAAAAAAAATAGAAGAATTTAAGGTTAAGATGGTGGAAGTAGTTATTTTGAGTTGTTTGTCACAAGGTGAGGAAGGCACATTCGTTTCAAAAAAATATTTAGAATAAACATATTATAATGTCAAATTAAACATTGTAACTGTTGTTGTTGCTTGTATTTTTATTCTTGGACCCAGAAGTATAACCCGATCCAAAAGTCTCGAGGTATGACTCGCCCGTGCCCTTCGCAACCACCACTGACCTCGGGAGGTATGGGCCCCGACGGAGGGTATGGAACAGTATAAATATTCACATTTTGTGATTAGGGTTAGATGGTTTTTTTCTTTGATCTTCAGAGGTTGATCAGTATTGTACCTTCTTTATTTCATCATAGTGAAATTTCTCTTGTGTCATACTCGTAGACGTAGATTTTACATTCGAACCATGTAAATCTTACTGTCTATTTTTCTATTTTCTTTTCCATACTCTAGTTTATGCATTGTGTGATCCAAGATTGTATACCTAATTTTTTAACAAACCAGTATCAGAGCTTGTGTGCATTCAATCTAGGGTTACAGATGGGCATTATCTTCAACAAAGCATGAGGTGGAGAAGTTTAACGGAAAATCAAGTTTCAGTTTGTGGAAGATTAGAATAAAATCTTCAATGATTCTGCAAGGTTTACGAAAGGCCGTCAAGGATAACTTTTCAAAAGACACTAGGTAGGCGAATACGGCTGAACTGAAGGAGAGGGCTTTGAGTGCGATTTTTATGAGCATCACTGATAATGTTCTACGAGAGATTGCTGGTGAAAAATCGACATCTGCGGAATGGACCAAATTGGAGGAATTTTATTCAGTAAAATTGTTGACAAACCGCCTCTACCTTAAGAAGAGACTATATAATCTGAAGACGAAAGAAGGTATGCCCATTAAAGAACATCTTATTGAATTTAATTTAATCATTTTGGATCTGAAGAATATAAATATTGATATTGGTAGTGAGGATCAGGCTTTGATTGTGTTATGTTCATTACCATCTTCCTATGAGACTTTTGTTAACACTCTATTATATGGGAAAGACAGTATTTCACTTGACGATGTTAGTAACTCTCTAAAATTAAAGGAGTTGAAAAAGAATTTTTAAGATGATAAATATAAGTCTGAGGGGGAAGGTTCAGTGAGCAGGGGAAGAACACAATCAAGGAAAAATTCTTCAAGCAGGAAGAAGTCTAAGGTAAGATAAAAATCAAGAATAAAGAGGGCTAACTGTTTTGAGTGCGGAGAGCAATGTCACTATAGGAGAGACTATCCTAAGTTGAAAATAAAAAGGGAGGGAAAGTAGAGAGTTCTACAAATGTTGTTGCTAGAGCGAATAATACTGATGACAATGACAGCACTAGGAAAATTTTATTCGTGAGTTCAAGTCATGGACAAAATTCTTAGGTCCTTGATACTGGTGCTACTTTCCACATGTGTCCACACAGAAATTGGTTTGTCACTTACAAACAGATGAGTGGTAAAGTATTTCTGGGGAATGAACGTACATTACCTGTGGATGGTATAGATAATATCAGATCGAGGATGTTTGATGGGGTTATCAAAACAATGGAGTGTTGGCATATTCTAGAACTAAAGAGGAACCTAATTTCTCTTGGGACACTTGATTCTCATGGATACAAATACCATGCAGAAAATGAAGTTCTCAAAGTGTGCAGGGGCTCTAGGTACTCACAAAGGGCAATTTGGATTCAGGATTGTATATTCTTCAGGGTAGAATAGTTTCAAGGAAAGCTACAATATCATTTGGAAGCAGTCATCAGAATCATACTCAGCTATGGTATTAGCGTCCTGGTCACATGAGCGAGAGAGGTGTATTTATGTTAAGCAAACAGGGTGTGTTGAACGGGCAGAAAATAAAATCATTGGCATTCTATGAGCATTGTGTGTTTGGCAAACAGACTAAGGTGAAGTTCAATAATAAGGCAGTGCACACGACCAGAGGTACATTAGATTATATTCATTCAGATCTATGGGGTCCTAACAGAATTCCTTCGAAGAATGGTGCCAGGTATTTCATGACTTTGATTCATGATTACTCTCGGATGGTTTGTGTGTATTTCTTAAAACAAAAGATGAGGCTTTCTCAACTTTTGTGAAGTGGAAGACAATGATTGAGAAGTAGACAGGAAAGAAGTCAAGTGTCTTTGAACCAATAATGGGTTAGAATTATGTAAACGTGAGTTTGATGCATTTTGCATTAATGAAGGAATAGCGAAACACCCCATTTGTACAGGGAAACCACAACAGAATGGAATTGCAAAACACATGAATAAAACTCTTTGTGATAAAGCATGAAGCCTACTCTTACAATTTGGTTTGGGAATGGATTTCTGGGCTGAAGCAATTAATACAGCCTGTTTCTTGGTTAATCGATCTCCATCTACATCTATTGAGTGCAAAACTCCTTTTAATGTGTAGTCCAATTCATTAGCTGATTACACTCAATTGAGAGTGTTTGGCTGCCCTGCATATGTTCATGTGAGGGATGGTAAACTTGAACCGAGGGTAAGAAAATGTATATTTTTAGGGTATGCATCTGGAGTGAAAGACTGCAGGTTGTGGTGAAATAATCCAAAGTTTCTAGGATTAATTATCAGTAGGGATATGACATTTAATGAGTCTGCTTTATTAGATAGTTAGAGGGAGAAGTCACTAGCAGAACCAGATCATGGTGTCAAAGAATAAATAGAGCTTGAGGTTAATACTTTAGCAGTTCAGTTTAGTGTTCCAGTGGAGTTTAGGGCTGAAATAGAAACTAGATAGTAAGAGGTGAAGGATCTAGATCAAGAAGAGAATACACCTGACCAACAGCAGCATGAGTCGTATAGCATTGCAACTGGTAGGGAGAAAAGACTGATTATATGCCCACAGAAATATGCATATGCAGATTTAGTTGCGTATGCTTTGTTAGTTGCTAAGATAGTTGATGTGCATGAACCGAATAATTATGGAGAAGTTATTTCTTATTCAGATGCAGATCAGTGGGTTGGTGCTATAGGTAAAGAAATTGAATCTCTTCACAAGAATCAAACTTAAAAACTTGTGACATTGCTGAAGGGACAGAAAATGGTAGGTTATAAATGGGTTTTTAAGAAAAAATAAAGCACCCCAAGGGTAGAAGCACCTCGGTATAAGGCACATTTGGTGGCTCAAGGCTTTACTCAAAGAAAAGGCATTAACTTTAATGAAGTATTTTCTTGAGTTGTGAAGCATAATTCCATTAGAGTCTTATTGTCTATGGCTGCACTTCATGATCTAGAACTTAAGTAGTTAAATGTGAAGACAGCTTTCTTGCATGGGGAGTTGGATAAGCAAATTTATATTATCCAGCCAGAGGGATTTACCATTCCAGGTATGGAAGAACATGTTTACTTGCTTAAGAAATCTTTATACGATTTGAAGCGGTCGCCTAGGCAAGGATATAAGAGATTTGATACATTCATGGTTTGTAATGGTTATACCTGTAGCTCATATGATAGTTGTGTGTATCATAGAAAGCTTTTAGATGATTCTTATGTGTAATTGCTACTATATATGGATGATATGCTTATTGCTCCTAAAAGCATAGTTGATATTAAGAGACTGAAAATACAATTGGGTAATGAGTTTGAAACGAAGGATTTGGGGGCTACAAAGAAGATATTGGGAATGGAGATTACTAGGGATAGAAGTGTTAGAAAGCTTTTCTTGTCTCAGCGGAACTATGTCGAGAAAGTGTTTCAGCATTTTCAACATAGATAATACGAAGCTGATAACTGTCCCATTTGCTGCCCATTTCAAGTTATCTATTGACATGTCACCAAAGACAGATGATGAGATAGAGGACATGTGGGTAGTATCATACATGTTATGATTTGCACTTGACTTGATATTTCATATGCGATTAGTTTTGTAAGTAGATACATGGCATGTCCTGGAAAAGAGCACTAGCAGGCGGTGAAATGGATTTTAAGGCATCTGAAAGGTACTATAAAATGTTCATTTGACATTCGAGAAGGCTAAGATAAATAATTCAATTGTTGGCTATGTGGATTCAGATTTTACAGGGGATATGGATAGGAGAAGATCTCTGACAGGTTATTTGTTTACTTTTTCTGTTAGTGCTATTAGTTGGAAAGCAACGTTAAAAGCTACAGTTGCTATGTTTACCATAGAGGCTGAGTATATGGCTTTAGCAGAAACAGTAAAGAAAGTTTTGTGGTTACAGGGTTGGATGAGTAATCTTAGGTTGATACAAAACTAACCAGTAGTTTTTTGTGACAATCAGAGTACGATTCATCTCACTAAGAACCGGATACATCATGAAAAAACTAAACACATTGATCTCAGGTATCATTTTATTCGGGATATTGTATCATAGGGTTCAGTTAGTTAACAGAAGCTCTTTTCACATGATAATCCTACAAATATGATGACCAAGGCAGCTCTATTAACAAGTTTAGGCATTGCTTAAACTTGGATGGTGTTTGTGGTGCTCAATAATGCCCTTCTAAGGCCTTTTAGCAAGATAGAGTGGTGAGATGATTTCTTTTGTTGATGATAGAGGAAATTAAAACTAAGGGGAAGATTTGTTGCTGTGCCTTGTATTTTTATTCTTGGATCTGGAATTGTAACCCGATCCAAAAGTCTCATAATGTCACCCGCATGAATATTTTTTGAAGGTTTATGATAGTTGCAGAGGGTAGATGGTTTTTTTCTTTGATCTTGAGAGGTCGGCCAGCGTTATATCTTGTTTTCTTTCATTATAGTGAAATTTCTCTTTTGTCTTATCCGTAGACGTAAATTTTACAATCGAATCACGTAAATTTTGCTGTTTACTTTTCTCTTCTCTTTTATATATTCTGTTTTATGTCTTGTGTAACCCAAGATTGTGTGCCTGCTTTTTTAACAATAACACAATTTGATGACTAAAATTCTTTTTTTTTTTTTTTAAGGTTTCCCCAAATCATGTTTCTCCAAGTAATGCAAAGCAACGAGCGCTGCATCAAAACTCCAAATCATTATACAGGTTACTTGATATATTGATAATTGGACTTATAAACAGCTGAATGTATTATGGTATGCATATTATAAAAAACTGTAAAATAATAAATTATGACAGTTTTTCTTCCATCTTGCAGATAATTAGGTGCATGTCCCAATTAGGCTACGCTGAGAACCAATATTATAAGAAGATGCATGGTAAAATGCTGTCCCCTGTCCGGTTCACCATTCGAAATCATTTGGAGATAATTTGAGTTCCATATGCTTCATATTGTGAGACGACATGAGACAAAAATCCTAGACGTAACATATACATGCCATATTTATATATGAACACAAGTATCATAATATATATTGTAGTACATTTAAATGTTGAAGTACCGAGTTGGAACTTGTGACTCATATGAAGGGAAATTAAGTTCTAAGAAAAGGGATGGATGTGAAGAGGAGTGGAGTGAGAGAAGCGAAACGACCAAGCAGAACGTAGTGAAGGTTAAATATTGTAAGACGGTATAATTAAGGATATTATGGGTATCAGATCATGTAATCCTATTAGGGTTAAGAATAGAGACAATTATAAATATTTTCTATATGTAACCCTGTGATTAATAAGAAATAACTTTCACTCTCGCTCTCGTGGATATATTCGATTTTTAAAAAATTACGTATATTTGTATGATGGTATATTTGTATGTTGATTTATTTACCGTTTTCTATCAAAGTCATGTGTGTTCGATCAAACAATACCAGCTGGTACACATTCAGTAAAAGTTTGGAAAGATTAGGTCACCCAAGACTTCCACGGGACGTACAAATTTGAGACACGGGGTGCTGCGAAGTAGCAAGAACTACATGGGTGTCCTCCACGTGGGGACGCACACTTTATCTAGCACTTGACACGTTTGCAATCCCCAGACTCCCTTGAATACCAGCTGGTACTGTGCATGACTCTTCAACGCATTCAAAGGTGGAGAGAGAAAGAGAAAAATACATGCATATACATATAAATCTAGAGAGAGAAAAGGGTGGAAAGAGAGCACAAAGCCATAGCTTTGGTCACTTCTTGAAGTGAACTGTTGGGTGATCGCTGCGCGTTTGGCATGCAGAAGCCACCCAGCTGCAGCGTGTCCTAATCCTCTGCCCTCCATCTGGTCCCTCTCTCTCTCTCTCTCTCTCTCGTACATGAATATATATATATATATATAATATAATATAGGTTTATCATTTTTTTTTTCAAACTACCCACATCAAATTTCAGTTTAGTCTATATGAAAGGATGAAAACCCAAGGTGAGGAGAGGTTTTCTGAGTTCTTTGACGCGTGGGTTTGTCAACTTGAAGCAGATCTTCAACTCCTCTTGAGGGTCCCAAGAGAGAGTTCAAAGGAATCAGACTACGAGGCCTTGGTGGCTAAGCTCACGGCTCACCACAAGGCCTATTACACAGCCAAATGGGCTGCGGCTCACCAGGATGTGCTAGCCTTCTTTGTCCCAGTGTGGTTGAGCCCTCTAGAGAATGCCTATCTCTGGGTCACCGGTTGGAAGCCCTCCGTGGCTTTTCGTCTCTTGGAGTCCCTCCGGCGGACGGGACACCCCGGCGGGAGCCTCGCCGGCATGACGGAGGACCAGCTGAGGAGGGTCGAGGAGCTGAGGATGAAGATAAGGCTGGAAGAGGAAAAGGTGGAGAGAGAGCTGGAGAGGCAGCAGGTGGGCATGGCCGACCGCCGGATGGTTGAGCTGGCGAGGCGAGCTAGCGGCGGCGAGGCTGAGGCGGAAGTGGCGGCTGAGGCTGATGGGTTGGTGGAGGCTGCTATGAAGTGCTTGTTGTCGGGTTTGGAGAGGGTGATGAAAATGGCAGACTGTGTAAGGCTGAAGACTCTGAAGGGTGTGTTGGATGTGTTGAGCCCTTTACAGCGTGTGGACTTCTTGGCCGCCAACTCAATGGTTCAAATTGAGCTGAGGAAATGGGGGAAGAAGAGAGAGAGAGCAAGAGAGATATAGAGACATGGATAGAGAGAGTGATCGATGCCTTGAGGAGAGTGATCAGAGTCGCACCATGCGGCAGTTTGTTTAATTAAGCAGTGTTTGACTAGCTTCCCATGTATCTAAATGACTGAGTGATAAAGATAGGGAGTCACTTTGTTGAGAACATGTAACAATAGGAAAGGAAGGTGGTGGTGGACTAGGTCAATAGGCTAGATTTCAACGAAAGTTGTGAACTGAATTTGCAATAAAATCAAGGACAGGTGAAATATCTCTCTCTCAAGGACAGGAGAAACATATATACATATATATATATATATATATCTCTCTCTCTCACCCCTTATAATTCATCAGTAAATATGCAATTGTGAATCTATATTTGTATAGAGGGAGCTAATCTGGTTCCTTAGGTGCCATTTGAGAGATTCATATGTGCACCTTGTCATAAACCTATATAAATTAAAGTTGGTTTGGAGTCTCAAAAACTTTTAAAAAATTTTAATAGTTCTTAATTTTTTAATTAAATTTCATTACGTATTACTTTTACATCACTTTTTAATACTAATTTTTAAATTTTTTTTAAATTTTTTAAAAACTTCAAGCACAACCATAACTTGATTATATATTAGTATTACCACGAATTAAAAAGCTTTTTTTGTATATAGGCTGTATTGGTTGCCCCAAGATCTATGAATCTTTATGATCAAAATACTTCCACAAACTCAGGACGTAGTGCTAGGTCTATTGCTATTGGATTTATTTATTCTTTCCACAATTATTATTGGGAATTTAATTCTTGTACCATAAATCACCATTTTTGTTAAAATTAATTTGGACCTTCCAAGACAGTTATGTAAACCATATTTACTCCTAGGCATGCACGCAAGCACGTGTATATATATATATATTAGGGGTGGACATAGATTGGGTTAGGTTGGGTTGGGTTAGACTAGGCTCATTGGGGTTGAATCTTTGAGTATCAAGGCTAAGCCTAACCGACCTGATATCGAGCTGAAAACTATAAACCCAAACCCTTCCATTACTAAAAAATTAAAATGTAAGTCCGTCCATTGAATTGAAAGATAAAATATTAAAAAACATAAAAATCATAAAGAAAAATAACCAATAACTTTTTCATTGTATAAAATAGGCACAAACAACTAAACTAAGAATAACAGGTCAAAATTTCATAAAATAAAAAAAAAAAGATAGAGAAAGAAATAGAATTAGTTTTTTACTAATTTTTTTCTTTGTCATATTTCAAAATTAATGACCTACACATAATTAACCGAAGAGATCTAATGTCGATTTACCGATAAGATTAAAGAGTTTCAGGAAAGACAATAAAAGACATTGAGAAGAGAGAGTGAGACAAAGAAGAGAGAAGAGAGAAGACCGAAGATCGAAGAGGTGAATGAAAGAGTGAGAGTGAAAGATACAAAGTTTATATTACTAACTAACAAGAGAGAAAGAGCGGTTGAGTGTTTAGATTAGGGTCTATGGGGGAAGAGAGGAATATCGAGATTAGAATTTGTGCACAGGGGTATTGTAGGGTTTTCATCTAATTCACTTATTAACTTTATACGAGCTGGGCTAGGCTGGGCTATGATGTATAAATCCAAATGTAGTTCAGAAATAGATCAAGCCTAAAAAATTTGTCTACCTCAGCCCTGTAGGCTAATTTCCCAAACCTAAGCCATATAAATATTGGTTAGGTTGGGCAGGTTCTTCGGGCCAACAAACCGATGCCACCCCTAATATATGTATGACAATTAGGTCTTTAAACAATTTGAAATATATCTGTTAAATTTTTGGCCTCTTTAGTAAATTATTTTATACACAATTAATTTTCCATTTTTTTATTTTATTTTTTTCATAGGCTGAATAATTTGAAAATGATCTAAACACTAAGGTAGTATTTGGTTTATGTTTTTGTTTTTTTTTTTCGTTTTATGTGTTAAACGTCCCAAAATATGGAAACAAAGAATGCTCTATTTCTCTTACTTTGAGATTTTTTTTGTTTTGAATTGACAACTTTCAAAATGATTTTTTATCATTTTTTATTTCATATATAAATTTATTTTCAGTTTTCTAAAACAAATTTCGAAAATACAAGAAATCAAATGCGTTTGAGTTGTTTTCTTTGTTTTTAAATGTATAAAATAAAAAATGAGCTCGAAACTGAAAATAATAAACAAAAACAGAAAATAAAAAATGCCTAAAATTTCAATTTCTTTCCGTGTTCTTGGTTTATGGAATATACATTATAAGAAACTTAATTTCAGTGGGGCATTTAAAGAACAAAAAGCACTCGCTAATATCGATCAACGCAACCAAACAAGGTAATACAGGTCTCGCGTGCTCTGTACAAGCAGATATATATATATATATATATAAACACTGAAACCTCTGGTCTTACCCGGTGATGAAGTTCATTTTTTGCAGATGGGATGGGCTTCTTGCAAGTGCATCATTTGGGTTCCGCTAATTAGGAGGTGGTTCAGATGATGGTGAGAGTTCGGAAGCAAAGATGTTACAGGTTTTGCTTTTGCTTTGATTAATAAATCAACAATTGAATCCTTCCAAAATTTTGGTTGACTGAGTTTGACCGGAGTATTGATTGAGTGAGGTTCTCGCGACACCGGTGAGTAATTAAATATTAAAATTATAAAAACTGTCCCATGTGATCATTACTCAATGCAGAATTCCTAACCAAAAATTGAATTCTACTCACCACTAGTTTATTTTTTAAATGTAACTATTGATAGCGATTGGTATATTTCGTCCAAAATCATCATAGTTATAAAATATTATCTTCTATTTAAAAATGAATAATGAAAAGATAAGCAATGATTGATACAAGATAAAAGTATGATCGAAGTAATTTTAGTGAATTCCCACCTAAGCATAGCTACTTTTTTTTTTTTTTTTTTTTTTTGTAGCGTAAAAATTTTACTATATAATTATTGACTTGAAAATGTAAATCACTCATGCAATAAAACAAGAGGTAAAGAACGCTAGCCCTCCTTACATATTCTTACAAATAGCTAAGACTAAAAGTCTCTTAATCTATAGTTCAACAAATAAGACTATAAATTTATTCTCTAGTGATAATTAGTTCAAACTACTAAAAATCTTAATCCGTTGTTGATACCTTAATTATTAAAAAAACATAAAAAAAAAAAGAGTAAAAATCTCTTAACTAATTATTTAAATGCATTATGATATATTCTATAAATATAACTAATAGTATGCTTGGTATAAAAGAAAAATAGGAGGAAGGAAGGAAAAGGGAAAGGAAAGAAGTGTGTTTGGTTGAGTAGAAAATAAGGTGGAAAAAAAATATATATGTGTGTGTGTATATTATAATTTATTTTTTGAATTAAAAATTATTTATAAAAAGCAGGCTCTACTTTTTGTATTTATTATTACATTTTTCTCTCTCTTTCTCTCCCTATCTCCTTTTCTCTCCTCCTTTTCCACCCATTTTCGCTCAAAAGTGAGAGGGAAAAAATAGTGGGCCACTCTCCTTCTTTTCCTTACTTTCTTTCTTCCCTTTCATTTGTTGGAGTATAACTTCGCATATTGAAAATATGGAGTTAAAGTCAAAGGAAGAAAAAGCTAAAAAAAAAAAAAAAAGCACACACACACACACAGAGAATTAGTTGAACACTTGTTATTCTATTATATAATCAGTTTTTCTTCTATAGGCTTAGGCTTCACTAGTAGGGGAAATAGTTTTCACGGAATGGATTCCCAGGCAACCGCCATAAGCCATCGCTATTAGAGCCATTAACGGCCACTAAAGATATAGTGGTCGCAATTGCTATGTACAAAGCGTTATTGGCTACGGAAAAACTCGAGCGACCATTTTGGCGATCGCAAAAGCCACTAATAGAGACCACTTAAGAGAGTCGCTAATGGTTGATAAAAATCTACCAAGAATCCCGTTTCTTTCCCTCCTATTTTTTCTTTTCCTTTAGCCTTAGTTCGCTCCGGTCGCCACCGTTGAGGGTCCTCTCTCTCTCTGTCTCTCTCAAGTCATAGCTATATACACATACTGATTTCTTTATTTATTTATTTTCCTTTTTTTTTTGCGCCAAATGAGGGGACAAAGATATATACTTACCCATTTGATTTTCGGCCTAAATAAGTTTTTAGGTATATTTTTTTTATTCTTTTTCAAATTTTTATATGGTTTTAGTTTTTTTTAATTAAAAATTTGTTGGCTATTGATTGATAATGGCATGCATTACCATTATTGCTATTTTTTTGTTTGTTGTTTTTTTTTTGTGTGTTATTGTTTTTTTTTTTTAAATTTTTTGGTTGGAAATCTATGTAACCCTGCACATTGTTTTTTTTTTTTTTAATGTAATTTATTTTGGTAAAGTTTGTTAAGATGGTTGATTTTTTTTCTAATTTTTTTTTTTTTTTTTTGGGGTTGGAAATCCATGCAACAACCTTGCACACTTTTTTTTTAATGTAATTTGTTTTGATAAAGTTTGTTGAGATGACTGGTATGTATACTGTTAGATATATATATATATATATATTTGGTTGCTATTTTTTTCCACTAATCTTATTGCTAATTTTTATTTTTTGGGGTTAAAATGCCATGCACACTATTTTAATTTTTGTTTTGATTATTGTAATATATTTTGGTGAAAGTTTACTAAATAAATATTGTTTGTTGAAAGGTTACTGAATAAAATCCTTGTAATATTTTTTTCCCATTTTTTGTGGCATTTTTTTGGGGGGAAAACTATCACGAATTTTTAGTTTATTATTTTTATATAAATGTTACTGTGGTAAATGCAGTTTTCTATTTTTGTTACACTGTTAGCAATTTATAATAGCAATATTAATGCATAATAAAATCAATGTTTATCATAGTAATTAATTATAGTAGTAATAATAAAATCAATATTGACAATAATTAAATTAAAATAATAGTAGTAGTGGTAATAATAATAAATAAAAATAACATTACTTTAACTAAATGTTCGGCAACAAAAAATACAGCCCGGCGCATCACGTCCACGAAAAAAGCAATTGTCCAAGCCTGAAAAGGAAGAAAAAGTCAAAAGAAAAGGTCGAGGAAGGTCCTCAACCACAATCCCTCCGATGGTAAAGTCAGAAAAAGCTTGAAGGTATCTCAAAATAAATTGGCAGCACTTTGTGGACAAATAGTGAACGTACCTTAAATCTGGAGTTAAGTTTCCTATTTATAGTCTGAAAATATAAGTATATTAATGAAAAATAATTGGGAACCTCATGATTGCTTTTCCCACTGAGGAAACTCTTTTTCTGTGAATGTGTCCCCGGTATTAAATGTCCACCACTTTGCCTTAAATGTCTGTCATTCGTTATTAAATGCGCATGTAGCAAGCGGAAGGAATGTGTGCTATGTGATCCCTTGAAACTCTTCAACATTCCATCTCTCTTCCACTTGTAAGATTAGGTATCATCTAACGTAACCAAATAGAAATAAATGAACTAAATTCATTCCCCCACGTTACTCTTAGCCAACATAATTTAATCGTAATTATTTAAATAGCAGGTTTGCTTAGGAACAATTCCCCCAAGCACCCGCACGTCAAAAAATTGCGCTTGAGAAACTATTTTAACAATTATATAATTACAATAATATCAGCCAAATCTAATGCAAAATTAATCAAATCCAAATTCAATTAAATATTAGCCAAAATTCAATCTGCATTGGGTCCAAACCAAATTGGGCCTAATCTAATCCAAATCGAATATTAGCCAAATTCTATTCAATTAATAATTATAGTAATAGTAAAATTCTATAGTAATAATGATATTATTATTTAATTATAATAACAACGATAATAATAAGAGAAAAAAATAATATTAAGTAACAGTAGTTATAGTAATAATAATAAATGAAAATTGTAATAAATTTATAATTAGAATAATAGTAATACAAGTAACAACAAGAGTAATATTAGTAATAATATACTAATAATATTTAAAATGTTTATTTTTACAATAATTAATAATAATAAAATACAATAATAATAGTAATATTGAATAATATTATTTATAAAAATACACTACATTTTACAATAATAATAATCATAGTAATGCCAATAATAATTTTAATTTATTAATAATATAATAATATTAGAAATTATCACTATTAATTGTAATAAGAATAGTGAAGAAAATATTATTATTAATATTATTATTAATTTGTTATTAATAATGGTAAGAAAATATTATAATTAATTATAATAATATTAGAAACTAAATTATTAATATTATACTAATACTAATAGTAATATTAGTATTTATTTATAATAAAATTAATAA
Source organism: Sideroxylon spinosum (assembly GCA_003260245.2). NCBI lineage: Eukaryota > Viridiplantae > Streptophyta > Magnoliopsida > Ericales > Sapotaceae > Sideroxylon > Sideroxylon spinosum. The sequence goes on along the minus strand of QLOD02000024.1, from coordinate 6,674,716 downwards.
TGATAATAATAATAACATAATGTAATTTGTTTAATTAAATTAATAATCATACACAACACTAATCTTACTTAGGCCTTTTCTAATATCTTGCTTGGGCCCAACCGAACCACATATTAGTAATATAAGAAAATTAGGTAAAATAATACTATTATAATATTATAATCAGGTCCTTAATAATAGTTAATTACTAATATTTAATTAGTTAAATTAATGGCTAATATACAAATACCTAATCTTACTTAGGTCCAATCCAATATCTTACTTGAATCCAACCCAATCAAATATTAGTAATATAAGAAAGTTAGGTAAAATAATAATATTATAATATTATAATTAGGTCATTAATAATACATAATTACTAATATTTAATTAGTTAAATTAATAGCTAATAAACAAACCAGTGATCTTACTTGGGTCTAATCTAATATCTTACTTGGAAATCAAACTAAGAAAGAAATTAGAATTCCTTCACTTTATTCATTTTTATGCATTAGTGACACGTAGAACCGTTCGAGAATGTTATACACCACCTGTTTGATCATTGTTAGGTGACAAATGTTATCTTTGACTAGGTTGGTCGTTCTTATGATGAACACCTCATATAATACTTCAATTGTCCAATTTGGATAGTTTGGGAGTGTGACTATCCATCATGTCTTCAACAACTCATGCAATTTCTAATGTTAATAGAATTTCGGTTGATATCTCGTTATTATTTGGATGCATACACAGGGTACGATTGATGCGTTTCTGCATTATATACTTAAAGAACCACGTGGACATACTGTTGAAATTTTGCCTGATTAGGGGGGTCAAGGCATCGAGTTGTTAACTGCAATTTGGACTGTGCATTCTCAAATGGGATAGAACCAACCACCTTGTAGGAAGAATGTGAAGTTTAAGACTACCTGACTTGCATAATGCAAGATCCCTTAACGTAATTGTGCCTATATATTTCGGGAGTTCATAGAAATAGTTAGCAAAATGGAAAAGAGTTGGATTGATTTACCAAATAAGATGTCTATAAAATATATAGAGGGAATTAACTAGTTTATGGCTTTTACCAACGAGTTTCGAAGCAAGTACATCAGTAGTTCGTGTAGGAAATGTTTGAATTGGCATTAACTACAAATTAGAAACTGTCCATGGGCATTTGATTACCAATAGATTCTTGAAGCAATACAAGTGTTAGACTTTTCACGGGGAAGAGTATGTTTTCTCTCACCGATTCTCGCGATGTTAGCAGATATCGCATGTGCCATGGCCCTAGAAAACCAAAGCTGTGTACAGAAAGGGCGAGTACAAGCAATCCTCGCCCAAGCACAGATGAAGAGGTCTTAAGATATTTTGAAATTCTTAATGATGCATGAACAAAATTATATGGTGGATGCAAGGATTTTATTAAATTTTCATTTATCGTTGAGCTGTTAGATTTGAAGGTGTTGAATCAATGGTCGGATACATCTTTTGAGATGCTACTGCAGTTGTTACATATTGCCCTCTAGTGCAAACCTTCCTGACTTTCATTATTAGGCTCGCAAAGTTAATTGAAAATTTAGGTTTCACATATGAGACTTTGGATACATGTTTGAACAATTTTATGTTGTTTCGAAATAAGAATGCCACCTCGATACATGCTTTGTATGTAAAACTTCAAGGAGGAAAAATGTCGGGGATGGCCAGAATCGTCAGAATATTTTGAGTGTCGCAAATTGTGATAAGTTCGTCGCTGTAAAACAAGTACGATATTTTCCACTTAAGCTGGGATTGAAGAGGTTTTTCATGTCCTCAAAAATTTTGAACCTGATGAGATGCTATGTTGAGAACAAAAGGGATGATGGAAAGTTAAGTCATTCCGCAGACTCTCCAGCGTGGAAAGATTTTGATTAGAGGTACCTGGAATTTGCTACTGATAGTCGTAGTGTGTTTCTGGCTTGGCTGTAGCTGATTTCAGTCCATTTAGGTCTATGACTGGGGTAACTCATAGTACTTGGATGGTTATGTTAGTTCCATACAATCTTCCGCCCTGGTTGTGTATGAAACAAACTTTTCTAATCCTATCGACAATGATTGATGGACCAAAAGCATGTGGGGATAAGATTGACGTGTATATGAAACCTCTGATTGAAGAATTGAATGAGCTGTCGACTGAGACAGTGATGACATATGACTCTGCAAGTAATGAAATCTTTAGACTTCGGGTAGTATCATTGTGGATAATAAACAACTTCCCTGCATATGCTAACTTTTCAAGTTAGAGCACGAAATGAGAGTTTGCATGTCCTTGTTACAACCAGAGCAAAAAGTCAACCTGGCGTAATTATGGCAAAAAGTGCGCCTACATGGGTCATAGACGATCCGTACCTTCGTTACATAAGTTCCGGAGGGATATAGTATCGTTTGACGGTAGTCGGGAGCTTGCTCCAACATCACGGACAATGACTGGAGTTGATTTGTTAGCCCAAATCAAGCGGAAGCAAATACGGATTGTATACGATTTCCAAGATTTGTTATCGCCCTTCTTGGTTTCTATTTTTGGTACAAAGAAGAACCGCAGTTATAATTGGCAGAAAAAGAATATTTTTTACAAGCTATCTTACTGGAAAGACAATATACTAAGACAAAACTTGGATTCAATGCACGTCGAGAAGAATGTTTACAATAATATATTGTGGTCTATTCTTGGTGTTAAGGGGAAAGTCAAAGGATAATGCCAATGCTCACCGTGATTTACAAGAGATGAGGCTGAAAACCCCATTACACTTGTAGTTGAGGGAATACAACAAATTATACAGACTACCGGCACAATACACGATGAGCAAAGATGAGAATGAGGCTTTCCTATTTCTCCTAAAAGGGAACAAGGTTCTTAATAGATATTGCTGGAATATTTCTAAATGGGTGAACATGAAAGAAAAGAATCTAAAGGGTTTAAAGAGTCGTAACAATCACATTCTCACCCAATAGTTACTACCAATATCCATAAGAAATCGCCTACCTAAAAATATAGTGGGGCTGTTGATTGAGGTCTGTAAAATTTTTAGACATATGTGTTCGAGAGTTCACCGTGCAGAGGATTTTAAAGATTTACAAGAGTGGATTGATTTAACATTGTGTCATTTGAAGAAAATTTTTCCACCAGCGTTTTTAGACATCATAGTTCACTTGATCATACATTTCACGATGAAGCACTACTTGATGCCCCTGTGCAATTCAAGTGGATGTATCCGATTGACAGTTACATGAACATGTTAAAGAAGTATGTCTACGACAGAGGTCATCCAGAGGTATCTATAGCGATGAGTTATTTGATGGATAAATACACGAATTTTTATGTTGCATATCTTAATGATGATGTCCAAACAAAGTTGACCAGGCTAGATCGGATAAATGGAGGTTTGGTTGGAGATGGCACATTATTTGATCTTACTAACATCAAGTGGATCCAAGCTTACCGTTTGTATTGTTCAACACTCCGTCAGTTGGGTCGCTCACTAAGTAAGTAATCCATTTTCTGAACAAGAAATTATTCAATTCATATTTAAACTATCATGCTTGTCATTCACATGTGTTGTTTTACGCCACAAGACGCACATCGATGAGCTCAAATGAGAGATGCCTTATGGTACTAATAATCAAATTTAGAAGTCCCATTATAAGTTGTTTCACGACTAGTTTAGGTATTACGTAAGTATTAATTATTTGCAAGTAGTTATATTTGTTTTTCTCTTGTTTCTTCCATGCAATTCTTTTTAATTATCACTACATTATATGCACATAATTTACAGAAAGCATGTGATTCTTCTTTGACCAATGAAATTAACCAGTTAACTGATGGTTCTTATATGACGGCCTGACGTTACACAACTTATAACAATAATAAGTTCTGATAAAGACGTAAACGATAGGCGAGTGCCATAAAATAGTGGTCTCGGTTGTCCTTCTATTGATGATGGTTACTACTATGGCCGGTTGAAGGACATTGTTAAAATTGTATACAGTCAAGGGTTAAGAATTTTTTTATTCAAATGTGATTAGGTAGATCCAACCCGTGGGACTACAACTGATAATTACTATGTTAGTGAATTTAAAGCATTTGTTAAATTGAGCGGAGCGATTAAGCAGCAAACCTTACATATTGGCCTCGATGGCGTAGCAAGTATATATTATGTCGATGATCCAGTGGACCCTAACTGGAAGGTTGCAGTTAAAATTTCAAGAAATGGAGTGTATCAGATCAAATGCGATAAGCCAAATGTTGATGCATTCGCCAATCAAGCTCTTGACCAGGACGTGGTAATTCAACATAAGGAATATGTTAACTGGGTTAAAGAGACTATCAAATGAGATATGATTAACTTACATGACCAGTGAATGGTTGTGCATATGTTCTCTTACCGTGTATTGTTTTGAATTAATCTTTATTAAGTTTGAAAAAATTAGTTTAACTATCGTTCGAAATTAATTTATCTTATGAAAATGTAAACAGATATGTCATCTCGTAATAAGAGAAGGTCTTTGCCTCACACGATGACCGAATGACTTGGACTCTTATGTTTGGGGGTCGGTACCTTTAAGGGACCTAGTCAGCCTATAGATGGTACAAATCGTTACATTAACTTAGCTTAACTTTAAATGTTTATTTCTATTTAATTAGTATAGCTTTAATTGCAACAGTTTAATTAATATAGTTTTAATTGCAACAGATGCCACGACAGTTGAATTGGCTCAGCCCCTAAGTCCGAGCATGGCCCGTCCAGGGCATTATGAGATTGGAACTATTGTCGACAGTGGTTAGATGTGGAGCATGATTGTACCATTAATCATTTGGTCTATTCGAACAGCCAAAGCTTACTTCCCATTTAGGGCACATAGTCCGGGATCTTGTTAATTTCCTGCTGACTACGCTAGACCGGGAAGCCCATCCAGTAGAGAGTTCAACCATCTCAAAAGTGAGGTTCACTTAATAAAATTTTTATTATATATTTAGTTAGAATTATAATAAAAAAATTATCATTTCGGGAATATTATTTGTCATTTTTAAGGTAATCTAAGAGTGTGCCCTAACGACTTTCGACCAATTTGCTATGCAAAGCATTGGAAGTGGTGGAAGGACTACAAGCATAAAGCAAAGGATACTTATTGAAAGAAAAATAAAGATAAGCCCAACATCCATATGCGCATCCTGCCAAGCATCCTCCACGAGTAGTGGGCAGAGCTTGTGGCTTACTAGTTGAGTGAGCAGGCATAGGTGCAAAACTCGCAACTTGTGTTTTTTTTTTTTTTTTTCTAGTTTTTAAGTTATAAGTGTAACTTACAAGAAATAAAAACAGAAAAAAGCTGAAAAAAATGCGCAGAATTGGAGGATGTAGGGTCTCGGGCATGAGAAGGGGATCAGACACTTCGCGAAGGTCCGCCATGAGGTAAAATATTAGAATATAGTAATAAAATTTCTTTGATTCTAGTTCGTATGATAATATGCTAATAACGTAATTTTTCTTTCAATAATCAACTAAAATCTACTAATTTTTAATAAATTTATTTATACTTTTTTTAATTAAAGTTTACTACATATCACTTTTATATAAAAAATCATTATATTTTTACTGTACTTTTTAATCAATTTTTGATCAACTAAACACTCCTAAACTTATACAAATTAAATTGAGATGCACGGTAAACTATAAAGTTATTACCATTTTGCTCCCTTCTTTTTTTAAATTTCTATATGTTACCGTGTGACATTGAATTAGTTTTGAGTCAATGCACTAAGGGTGTGTTTGGTGTAAAATTATTTACTAAAAATCTCTGAAAACCTCTGTTACGCTTTTCATTTTCTTTATACTTTTCATTTTCTTTCCCTCTAAACTTCAAAAAAAGGTGACATATCTATCAAAAAATAACATAACTACAATTCCGTTAATTGAATGGGAAAATTTTTCTTGGGAATGTCAACATGAAGTCGTGCACTACAAAATGACACCCACTTTGTCTATTTTTTGTTTAGTTTCTACATACCGTCCTAACAGAAAGTACTAAACCATTCTGATGGTTTGTTCACTATCGAAACCCATTCTGACGCGATTTGAACTCCATTCCGACGGGTTAGCCATTGGCCTACACCGTCCCGACAGAACTATCAAACCGTTTCGACGGATGCAGCACTGCCACACCGTCCTAACGAAGGAGTTGGATGGTCCAGACAGTGTACCAAAAGTTAGGGATCTGAGAAAGACGAAGTTCAAGCAACGCGTCGAAAGTCTAACATTGAACCAAAATGGCTCGGTTTTCCCACACACGTCCACCAAAAATATTTATAAGAAAGTCCTAAACCCTTTCATCGACCATTCACGAGAAAATTAGAAAAAAATCTCCAAACCTATGGATCCATCATAGACAATACGAGTTTCAAACAAAAGAAAACATAAATGGAAAACATAAGTAGAAGGAAAACAGAAGAAATACCTTCTGATTCGATTACAAGAAAAATGAACGGCGAAGTGGGTGTTTGCAAAGTTGGGTCTTCGCTGAAAAAAGTCTCTGCAAAGTTACCATGTCTTAGCAGAATCTTCAGACCAACCGTCCCAATGGCAACCAAACCGTCAGAATGGATTCGGCACTGTTCCTCTCCAAAATTTGTGGTTTGGATTAGGCATACCAAACGTCAAAAAATGACTCAAATCACATTTTTTGCTGTTTTTCGCTGCACCAAACGGACCCTAAATGCAAGTGTAAAGAACAAAAATATTTATGTGCCAAAAAAATTATTAAAACAATTGTTTGAATATATGATATGGTAACCAATGACATTTTAAAAATAAAATATTTTTAAAAAAAAATTGTTTCGTTTAAAATGATAATTTCATAGAAGTGTAACTTTTTTAAAACTTATTTTTGAAAAAAAAAATTTCATTATATATCATTATTCTAAAAACAAGATTCCGTGCTAATATATAATTTTTAGTAATTTTTGATAAAAACAAATTATGCATTCATTAAAATATTTTAAAATTTTGTAATTTTAGTGCGTGTGTTTCTTTTTATTCGTTTAATAAAATACTTGCTTTTGATGAAAATTTAAAAAAAATTAAAATATCATCAAATAAAAAATTTATATAATTAAAAATTACTGAAAATATGAGTTGCAGAACACACCTTGTACCAATTTCATTTGCATGTTCATTCATATTTCGAATGTTCACTGGCTCTACTGATTGAGAAGTCATTCAAAAAATTGAAACAAATAGAGACTAATTGATCTCAAAATATTAGTTGAAAATTCAAGGAATGCTTCGTCAAAGTCAAGGGAGCTCGTAGTTTCAAGTGTAATAAGCATTTTTAATCAATGATTGATTGAAGATGAGAAAATTAATGACAAATGATGGCTGCAAAAATTCGATTTTATCCTTCAAATTAACTCTAGTAAATTAAGCACCCCTATCAATTTAAAAAAATTGATCACACATAGGTTTGCAAGCTCCATAGCCCTGCTCTGCCTGCATGCAGGGCACAACACATACACATATTTTTGTATGTATAATATGTACTCACATGTACACACACATATATTTTATTTTTTACTTACTATTATTATTATTGGGTTGTGTTTACAATACCCTCCGACATTCATTAAAAACTAATAAATATAAGAAACATGATAATATCTTACACTTTAATGAAGTTATGCATTGAAAATTGTGAAACATTATTAGATGGTAAATTTTCATCTATCCTTAATGAGTGCATCGAACGCTCATTAAAAAATATCTTTTTAAAATATTGGGATCGTTTGGGTTATTACATTTTTCTGTAAATCTTTATAAATTTAAATTTTCTACTCATAGTCAAAATTATGAGCCAATCTTTATAAATTTACACTAATTTATATGAATTAGGAGGGCCTAAAATTATTTTTGAAACTTTAAGTTCATAAAGTTGAATTTTGCCATCAATAAATGATATAACTTTTTAGTTTAAAGACGTATTTATCAACTTTACGTTTATATAGATGGTTAAGATTTAATTTTAGGAACTGAAGTTTAAAAGCAATTTCAACACTTTTATCTGATTTATATATAACGTCATACACATCTTTTATTATCAAAATTATAACTTTTTTTAACCAATGATTAGTTCAAGTGAGCAAATTAATGACAATGGATGCGGCAAATTCTATATTACTTATTTTATTCCTTCAAAATGAGGAGTTGTTTGAAAGTCCAAATAGTATAAAATATATGTGTACATATATATAGAAAAAGTGTACGGCGACGTTCATTATTTAGTATTTGGAAGAACATTCAAACTTTTTTTACACAATCAGTTGGAATAAGATTGAATGATCCGTTCCAATAATTTTTTTTTTTTTTTTGTTCAAATGGGACATTTAAATTCCCTTCCAACCGATTGTGTTAGAAAAGTTGTTAATATATTAAAAAAACTATTAAAAAATTGGAAATTTTTGATAAAAATTTGTAAAAGTTAAAATTTTAAAATTAACACATGGAAAATAAGAATGATAATAGGTAGTGAACATTTGTAACTTTTTTTTGTAACTTCTTATAAATTTTGACAAATCAATGGGAGCCTAACTAAAATTAGGGGATTAACATTAATCGTGATGTTAGTCCCGTGACATCGGTCTTATGAGATATTAGATTAAAATTAGATTTAAATTTTTTTTTTACTATAAATTATCTAATTTTGATCCAACCACTCAAAAAATTAATATCGAGTCAACATCAGTGTTGATGTTAATCTCTTCTCTTTCACCTAACTGTAGCAGATTAAGCACCCTAGCTATGAATTAAAAAATTAAGCACCAGTATAGGTTTGCAAGCTCATTAGCCCTGTTCTGCCTGCATGGAGGGCACAACATATTAATCATATCTTTTTTTTATGTATAATATGTACTCACGCACACATTTTACATAGAATAGAAGACAACCCAACAAGGTCCTCTGGTTAGGTGGGAGGAGTCATTACTTATGAATTATACTTTGTTTTCAAAATACCATTATCACATATTACAACAACCTTTTTTTTTTTCTTTTTAATAAAAATATTTCTGATAAGATGACATTTTTCTTCTTGTTGTTAATTTAGTTTCTACCATGCCTGTGATCTCTCTTCTTTCCCCACTCATGCATGCAAAGGTGAAGCTTTTTACTTGCCACCAGGAAATCCACCGCCTGCCTTGGTGTTAGAATCTCAATCACCTCCTTCAGCGTGCTTAACCTCAGCCGGTCACTCTCCTCCAACAAGCTTACCATGGACTCTTCGTGATCATCCAGTGCCTTCTCCGCGTCACGGTTCAACTCACCGATCTGACTCGTTCTCATCGCCATCACCGCCAACGGCTGGTCCGCCACGTTCTCTTGCAGACTCGTCATCTTCGAGCTAACCTTCTCTTCCTCTCCAATAGTCTTTCTCTGTAAATTGTTCACCCGGTTGAGTTGGCTCGCGGAGAGCTCCCCGAATAAGTTACTGCCGGTTCTTAAGCCCTGGAGGAACTCAGTGAGTTGCGACTCGATCTCCGACCCGCACAGCGCGTAGATGAGTCGGATGAACATAGATGGTCTGCACCCACCCATCCATAGGACGGAACTCACGAGTGAGGCGCACCAAGTGGGTGCGAAGAAGGCCAAGACGTCGTCGCGGGCTAGTTGTTTCCTCCCGTCGGTGTAGTCTTGGAAGTGTTGGATGGTCCTCTCCACGAGTTGACTCAGTGAGTCGTGAGTCTCGCGGTTTTCTTCGGCGTCGACCAGGGTTATGCCTCGTAGGAGGTCCGAGAGGTCTTGCTCTTGACGGTGAATCCATTCCTGGAAGAAGCATTGTTTACGGCCTTGGCCATGCTCAGCAGGACTTGCCATAGTGGATATTTTGTTTAGCCTGTTCTAGAGCATGTATCTGACTCTTTCTTAAAAGTTAGCTATATACACACACATAATAAGAGACAGAAATGGCTTAAAGTCGGAGGAATTATTTCATAGACTAGAATATATTAATGTTTTCCACCTATGGAGAGTGTGAGATCATAGTATTTTATATATTTTATTGAGAGAGAATATATATTTCAAAATATGAGTATTTCTTCTCTAGATAAGCTTTAACGATCAATTTGAAGACATTCATTTTTTTGTAATTGATTTTATATTAAAATAAATTTTAATTTAAGAAATGAAATTTCTTGATTTAAATCGAATGCATTTTCGAATTTAAAAATTGAATTGATTTAACAAAAATTATTAAATTTAACCTTGTCAATAGAAAAGAGAAAATAGAATAAAGATGATATATAAGAACAAATTTACTTACTTAGATGATTTAATAAAAGAATAAATTCTTATCAAATTACATTGTTTTGATTGTTTTAAGTTACATTTTAAATGGTGTAGAAATTTAAAAGTTTAAATTATAAAGTCAAAAATCGAATCCACCATTTTACGTAGTGTATGAATCTAGTTGATTGTTATTAGAATGAAAATTTTGAATTCAGTTGTTAGTTTGTGGTGATGGGTTACATAACATTTGATTGCAATTAACAAAATTTAAATTATGAAATCAAATTTAAATGCATCATTCCAAACATAATGTAGAAATCTACTTGACTGTTATTAGACAAAAAATTTTTAGATTCAATTGTTAGTTTGTGGTGGCGATTTATATATATATATATATATATAATTTGATCACAGTTGTCAATTGCAAAATAAGAGTTAAAAATTTAAATTTACGTTAACAATAAATATATAATAACACTCTATGTGGTATTATGTATCATCGTTTCTGAATTTGTTTTCCATCAGAATTTGGAAGTTTAAATTTTTTTTTCTTTTTTATGTCAAATCATCTCTTATTTCATATAGTATTTTACTAATAAAATATTAAAAAAATAATAATTTCACATGCACAAAAGATATTTGTAATTTTATATATTATTCACGGTATCACATGTAGCAAACAAACGTTGTCTTTTTGGATTGTTGCATGATCTATTTATAGGTGCACAAAAGGGCGGGCTCTTCAATCTCTTAACTATCTTTTTGCCATGGGAGAATCAACATCTGATATCCTCATGAACTACCACATTGGTTTTATTGCGTGGTGGATAGATGCAAGAAAAGCTGAACTCAACTGGGGTACTAACTTGGATGAGTATCAAAAGTGGTTTTTACCTTTTATTTTTTATTTTTTTATGTTTTTTGGGGGGGACCTTTTTTCTTTTTGTCTAATATGATTTTTTATCTTATCAAATTTTAAATTTTTTTAAACTTATAATTTTTCAATGTGTTAATTGTATTTTAGAAAATAAAAAAATAAAAATTTACTTTCGTTTTAATAAAAACAATATCAGTTTTTTTTTTTTCCGTTTTTTATTTTAGCTTTTATCTAGGTGAATGTGAGTTTATTTATTTTTTTATTCATATTATTAACATGCTTAAAAGTTATAGTTTTTTAAAAAATTTAAATATTTTTTTATGAAAAACCTCATGAAATGGAAAAAATTACAAAAAAAAAAAAAAAAAGATAAAATTAATTTTGGGAGCCAAACGAAGCCTAATGGGGCTTTGGACGTGAATGCCAGAGGATAAAGACACAATAGACAGCTCGTCAAAAGGTTTACGTGAAAGGTTCTTTGAATTGGAGCGCACAATTCCAAATAGCTCTCCCATATGAGGAGGGAGTGGAACTGTGGAAGAGAAGGGAGGCACGTGCACCACTGAACTTTAGCACAAACAAAAAAATAAAAAAAATCTACATGGTTCTTTGCCCATTTCCCAAATTTACAATCACACCCATACGATGGATATTATTTAAATTAATATCGAAGAACAGGAAAAAAAAAAAAAAAGGAAAAAAGCTAGTTAGTTTAAAAAAAAAATAAATTATATTTCAATAATGAGAAGCTACACATTTAGAAATTTTATTCCTACTAATATTACTAGTGATGTAATGTCCCGTTTGAAGTTTTATAAAATTTCAAAAAATATATACAAATGCAAATTTTTTAATCACTGCATTAATTATAAAATTACGTTTTTTTGTGAGTTTCAACCAAATGAATTTCAACTAATCTTTACAATTCCAAATATTCTGTTGTCATATGGTCACTTTCATATGTTCGCTACTAATAGTATTTTACCATTGTTTGATAAAAAAAAAAAAAATTCATTCTACTACTTTTAGCTTTTGTGTTGAGGAAAAATTTATAATAGTTAAAAAAAATTAAAGAAAAATTAGATAAATTTTAAAGGGTTAAAGAAAATTAGTAAAGGTTAGAACAAATTAGTGATTGTGTGAGTGGAAAAGAAACTATATATATTTGGTAAATTTTAATAGAAAAATTATAAAAAAAATTAAAATATGAAGATTTTGTATGAGTAATTGCCAATTTGGCGCTAAGTTAATTGAATTAATTCTTTTATTAGTTGAACTTTGCATTGTGACACAATCTGATTCCCCAAGCAAATTATTGAGTCCATCCCTAATTACTCGTGTAAAGATACAAGTATCTTGAAAATTAATTGAGTGATCTTGATTAATTGGCTTGAAAAGATTGTCTCTGCTGATTCGAGCCGGTTTGGGGTGCTAAATTTTAGTAAAAAAATAAAAGTAAGTTTTGAATTATTTGGTATTTTGTGTGTCCTTTACAAATTTTTAAAAAATTCGATAGAAATCAAAATATTAATAACAGTTAGAGAAAGTTTAAAAGATTAAAAAAAAATTTGAGTGAAAAAAGTTTAAAAAGATAAAAATTTAGAATTTCTTAACTAAATTTAAGACTCCATATGCACGGTTAATAATAATAATAATAATAATAATAATAATAATAAAGATGTAAAATTATTTTAGATTATCTTTTTTGTTTTATTTATTATTTTTTTATCAAAATTTAGTTTGTTTTCCAGTAACTTCTAAAACCATTATTTATATTAAAAAAACTAAAAATAAAAACTCGTCGCATATGCAACTCTCAGGAATCATCGAGAGGAGGGAGCCAAACCACGTCTATTGAGACAAAAGAGAACTGGTCTCGTCTGACAAAACCTCCTCCTGCGGCAACTCTTGTACAAAAACTTCACATGCATCAATTACGCTTTCAAGTTTACAAATAATAATAATAATAATAATAGAGAACCAGTGCGCCGCGAAAGAAAGCGTGGGAGATCCCTGACCTAGTCTGCGGTTTCAACTTGGAGAGACAGTCCAAAAGGAGACAAAAAGGATATTTAGATTTTTCCAAAATTTTTACATGTTGAATTTTTTTTTTTTTTTTTAATGCTCTTCTACAATACGTATAATTCTATTAGATATACTCTTGAATTTTTTTGGTCTTCGACAAGTTTTGAAAGAAAATAAAACAATGGTTGTACTAGATTGAATTCTACTGCCAAGAGTCAAAATTGCTCCAATAATAGTTCTTCCAGCAGCATTTCTGACAGATGCACATCATTATGAGGACTAAACTCATCAAGATATAATTAAAAAAAATTCGATTTTGGACCAAATTGGACCTGATGAAACTATACGAGGTGGTGCAATTTAACAAATTGGACCAATTAACTAAAATTGAAGATATGGAATTCGCTTTGGCCTAGAAGAAGGTTAAGCATTTAGGCTTACTCTATCAGCAGAATGACATTTTGCCACTCTTGTGTCCATAATAATGTGCTTAAGTGCGTTTATAAGGGCACCATTCATGTTGGTGTTGCATGGTCTTTAAATGATTTTTGTAGCACATTTAACTCTTTATTTTTATTTTTTTTTTATCGGTAAATAAAGTATTCATTGATCAAAAAGAGTATTTATATAACTCAGGGCATACCCATGAGCTTACAAAGTCACTTACTTGCTTTACAAAGTTACAAAAATACTCTCTAAAGAGTAAACAAAAAAACTCTCTCCAAAGAGTGTACAAATGCCAACTATCAAATCAATTGCTCAAAGCAAATACAAAAGATTCCAAGTCAACTATTAAACTATTACTTAAGATCCAAACTGATTCGGATATAAATAATTTAGAATGGGAAATACTTGGATTTGATTCTTCTTTATCATTGCCGTGGGTGCTCTAGCTTTGCCTTCATATATCTTCAAATTTCTGCTCTCCCAAATTGTGTACACTGTGCAAGCAAGCCCAATCCTTTTTGCCTTTGACTGCATGCCTGTGCCCCTTGCCTCCTTAAAGAGCCATTTAGTAGCAGCACTTATAGTAGTGAGGCTTCTTGACAGTCCAAGCCATGTCTTGATTGCATTCTATATTTGTTTCCCATAAGAACATTGAGAAAATAGGTGATTTATCGATTCCTTTTCAGTTATGCAGAGTGAACAGTTCTGGTCTTGCAGCTGCCTCATTTTGTCCCTCGTTCTCAACTTGTCTTTGATTGCTAGCCATAGTGTAAATGCATGCTTAGGCAGTACACAACTGCTCCAAACTACTCTTGGCCATTTAAGTGACTGGTTTTTGGTTCTGAAGTAATCATAAACTGATCTGGAATTTAGTTTTGTTTGTATTTCCCATTGCTTCAGCTTTTCTTGGACTGCATAGGCTGATCCCTCCATGTTCAGCAATTCGGTTCTGATGGCCATAATCTGTTTCAGCAGTGTTGAGTCTTGTTTCCTCATTTGGTAATCCCACAATGATGTTCCTTTGAGGTAGACTTGGTGGATCCACTTGGCCCATAACAAATCCTTCTTAGAGTGTACATTCCATAGAGCTTTTGTGAGCAGTGCTTTGTTCCATGTTTTGGTGCATCTGAAACCAATACCTCCCTCCATCTTTGGCAAGCAAACTGTTCTCCAATTGACCAGTGGCCTCTTATATAAACAGCTCTTTCCACCCCACAGAAAATTCCTGCATAAGCATTTTACTTTATGCCGAACTCCTTCCGGGATTGGAAGTATTGACATCCAAAAGCATTCAACACTTTGCAGGACTGATTTTACTAATTCAGCCTTCCCGCGAATGAAAGAGTGTTTCCTAGCCAAGCATTTATATAATGTGATATTTATCTATCAATGGTTTGTATTGAGCTATAGATAATCTTGCAGAGATAATTGGTATGCCCAAGTACTTGAAAGGGAACTCCCCTAACTTGTATCCAGTGCATTCTTTTATTTCATTCAATTCTGCACCTCCAATACCTGCAGCAAACAACATTGATTTCTCCAAGTTCACTTGTAGCCCAGAACTTTCTTCAAACTTGTGTAAGTTCTCCATAAGGATACATACTGATGGTGCATCTCCTCTAGCAAACAAAATTAGGTCGTCCGCAAATGCTAAATGTGTAACATTCAAACTTCTACATCTCAGATGAAAATTAAAATCAGAGTTACTTTTGAGTCTTGCCAGCTTTCTTGTTAGGTATTCTAGACAAAGATCAAAGATTGATGGGGAAAGAAGGTCACCCTGTCTGATCCCCCTCTGTCCTTTGAAGAATCCATGTATTGATCCATTAAAGGATAATGAATAAGAAGCTATTGTGATGCATTGCATTATCCAATGCACAAAGATAATAGGAAATTTAAGTCTTCTATGAATTCCCAATTGATTGTATCATAGCCTTTTTTCAAATCCACCTTCATTATGCACCTGGGAGAGATTCTTTTCCAAGAATAGTGTCTCATCAAGTCTTGAACCAAATATATATTCTCTGCCATTTTCCTATTTTGTACAAAGGCCGATTGTGTTTGGTCAATCACTTCTTGTAGAATTGGAGCGATTCTAGTTGCCATGATCTTGGAGATTACCTTATATGTAACATTACAATAAGCTATTGGCCTGAAATCCCCAACCTTAAAAGCTCTATTCGACTTAGGTATCAACGCAATTAGGGAGTGGTTTATTTGCTTTAGTAGCTGTCCGGAAGCGAAAAATTCCTTTATAGCATCACAAAAGTCTCCTCCCACAATATTCTAAGCTCTTTTAAAGAAGCGAGATGTATACCCATTCGGACCTAGAGCTTTGTCCTCTCCAATATTGAATAAAGCTTCTTTAGTTTCAACGTTTGTCACTTCTTGAACTAAGCTGGCAGCTTGCTCTTCTGTAATTGTTTTCCCTTCCTCAATCACATTTCTGTTCAGCGCTATACAACTTGTGTTATTTCCCAACAGCCCTTTGTAAAATTCCATAAAAACCAAGCTAACTTATTACTGAGATGTTGTAACTGTTCCACAACTTGAATGGTTTATCTGACATTCCTTCATGTCATAGTTATAAATGAAACTTCGTGCGTATAACTTGGTGAAGTAATGGATATGCTCTGTTTGTCTTGGAGTCATCACTTTGTTGTGGAATTTAGCTATTTTTCTGATTAGAGAGATACTCCTAGTTCAGTGAAATCTCTCTCTCTCTCTCTCTCTCTGCGGGGTTGGGTGTTTATTTCTTTAGGCCCCAATTGGATGCATCTAAAAGCCCCCTCTAAAACTTTTACCCTCTAATAAGTGTGGGTCCCACACATATACCAGTGCTTGGATGACTAATTTTGGCCCCCTCTTCTCCCCTCTTAAGTTTACCTCATCCTTAGCTTTACCCCATTGGGGGATAACTTTTGGGCACCCCTAGGGCCAACTAAAAGTTATCCCCCTTTAAGCCTCTTATTTTTGACCTTTTTAGCTTTCGTTAACAGTATTATAATTTAATCGAAATAAATATAATGCTAGTAAAAAATTAATAAATAAACCAACAAGTCAAAATAAATATAATTAGAAAATTTTGGATAATAACCAACTATTCAAAAGTACATATTTAAAAAAAAAGTTCTTTAAATAAATTTATAAAAAATTAAATTTTCAATAAAATAAATAATACAACTTCAAATTGTCCAAAAATAATTAAATAGAGTTGGTTTTGTAATTTAATATTTAATTTAATGAATAACAAAGTTTGGGACATTACAGGGCAAAAGAGTCATTTGACTATTTTTTCTATCATTCATCCCCTTTTATTTATAAAACATCCAAACCAAGTCAAAGTTATCCCCTTCCATAAACATCACATAAATATGGGTCAACCTTCTAAAAATAATACCCACTCTTATCTTATAACCCCTCTAAAACTTATCCCTGAAATTTTAGCACCATCAAATTTGGCCCTTAGGGCTTGCCTTCGGAGCAGAGTCATGGGCAAAACTGCTCAGAAGGGGCAATTGCTCTGATTAATTTTACAAATATCACACAGATTCTATTAATTCGTCCTATAATTATTAAGTTTCTACACCACTTGTTTTTTCTTTTTCTTTTTTTAAATTTATTCTCATTTATTTTAAAAATATAATTTTATTTCCACTAATTACAAATTCTGAGTCCGCTTTCATCTGATTCTTTTGGGGGACATTGCATTGGTGTGGTTTTATTTACATAACCTGTTCTTGCTCATTGCTCATTTAATAATGATATATTGGTTTGTTGTAATCTTTAATACTTTGCCATGATCAAGGATTCTCTTCCCATAAGTGAAAGTATTTAATAAAAATTCTCTTTTATAAAAATAACAAAAAACAAACAAAGTAAAATTTATTTTTATTTTTAATTTTAATTTAGAAATGAATAATTTCTGTCTAAATATTTCAGATGCAATTAGAATAATGAAAAACAATTAAAAAATATAGTTTGGAAAATTTTTTGGCATTTATCGCATAACCACTAAATCATATTTTTCATAAACGATAGAGTAACTTTTTGATTTTTGCATTAGAATATTGGAGAAAGAAACCCTTTTCGACAAAATTTAGAGATCCATTCGGACGGATTTTGGTCAAAACATTTTGAAAATTATTGACATTTCTGACTTTTGCATCAGAATGTTGAAGATAGAAATTGTTCCGATGGAATTTAAAGGTCCATTCCGATGGATTTTAGTCAGATTTTTAGAAAGTTATTGAAAATTTTTAGAGATTTATAGAAAAGTTATTGAGGTTTGTGGAATTGTTGTTGGAGATTGTAAAAAAATTATTGGAATTTTTAAAAATTTATTAGGATATATAGAAATATATAAATTTATAAAATTTTTACAAAATACGAAAAAATACAAATGTGGTAGAGAATTTTAGAAGTTTTTAAAAAATTTTAATTTTTTAAGTACACCAAACACACCCATAATTGATAAGGATCAATATTTTTACTTTTCAAAATCTAATGTCATCTAGTTGTAACGAACTCAACCCATGGGTGACGTGTTGCATCCTATGTTTGAAACATGATGAGTCATCCTATCTTGGGTGCACAAGGATGAGTCATAATCCAATTATCCTTTTAGAGAATTACAATAATTATTATATATGGTATCAAAGCACATTCATTGCACGACTTCGTGGACTTGCAGGATATACTTTTGGTTATGGAAATGGTAAGCATGTGTATAATTATTGACCGTTCGATATTTTTGTATTTACTTATCGAATACCTAACAATTTTTTATTAATTTTTAAGAAGATCTAAAATAAAATACGATGTCACACTAAGTTGTTTTACGATTAAAATTTTAATAAATATAAATATTTTTCTTTCATTTATTGCATAACACCACCATTACACTAAGGCCTATTTTTTTTTTTCATTTATAAGTGGTATCATTTAGAAGTGACACTTACAAGCGCCACTTATAGGTAGCCAAAATTTATATTCTTTTTTCGCACTTATAAATGGGTTTTTATTTCAAATTACAAATGTGATTTTACTAATATCATTCTCTTCATAACATAGATAATATTATATAAAATGGTTTTTCAAGTGTTGTCACTCCAAATTGTGTTACTACACTATAGTTAACGCATATTAAACATAAAATCTAGTACAGTTTCAAAAAAAAATTAAAGTAGTTCAGCACAAATATCTTTACCAAATGTTTTTAACACATAATTCTGATTTTAGTAGAAATTAATAATACATCAATTCGGAAACAAAGCATCTAATTCATTTGCAATTTGATTTCGAAGCTCCACCATATAAGTTTGGTTTTGTGGACTAGTCTCATATACAGGAATCTTCATTATCCATCTCTGTATCAGGGCATAACTCCACGTCATCTCGCTGAAACTCTTTGAATAACTTATCGTCGAGTGCAAATTGACGAAAAAAGTTATGCACAACCATGCATGTCATAACTAATCTCCTCTGTGTGAGGAAACTATATGAATGACATGTCTTCTAATATAGGGAACCTTACTTTAAGCACACCATATATCCTCTCAATAACATTTCTTAGTTGAGAATGAGCGTGATTGAACTTTTCCTCTTTATCTCTTGGTCGATCTCCACCCGAAAGTCTCCCAACCAATACTTCTTCGCTTTATATGGAGTCATAAAACTCTGTGTATGTGTGTGTGTACTGCATCGCACAAGTAGTATTTATCTGTAGTAATGCCAGTAGACATGTTAATAGTATAATAATACTTATAACCAATTGATATTAAATAAAAATATAAATATACTAACCCTATGGAGGCAATGGGAATTTAAAAGTTGGGTTTCGCAAAGTCGCAGACAACACCCTTGAATCATAAGCTACACTTTTTCAACTGGAAACCACATATATGAATATCATGTCAAAGTCACACATGGCATTATATTTTCAAAGCAATCTTTACCACCCCTTCCTCTAAAAAGAATTTGTTTTTCTTTCGGTACAACTGCTTTAATAAGTGTGCCAACTAATGCTCCAACTGCTCCTTTAAATCGTCCTTCTAATAAAACTCGATACCGAGATCTTGTTTCTTCCATTGGTGCATCCCATGATGGTGGAACTATCATCTCTCTAGAGAATATTAACATTGCACGCAACACTTTGTGAAAGTACTTGGAAATGTTTAATCAAGAATATTAGAATAGATGTTTTGCAAATCAATTAGTGTGGGTTTGACTAACTATCATTAAAAAATCATCATCTTCTCTTCCACATCAAGGTGTTTACTATTACTTAAATATCCTTTGTTTACTATTACTTAAATATCCTTTGTCTCGAAAATGATCACATAACACAATAAATACTGGGTTTTTCATCCTAATTAATTGGTATAATGTTGTTGAAGAACCTTCCAATAGTTCTTGAATATACTTTTTTCTCATAAGAGAAGACGTACATAATCTACCGTGAATAAATCTTTGTGAAGTTTACAGTTGTCTGTAATTAGTCATTATTAATATTAAGTAAATGGTAATGAACATCAGACCTTCTATCTACCTATCCATATTTGAAAATTAAATCTTACAATACATAAACATCCAAAATTCAACACAGAAACATATGTTCTAATACAAAATATTTAACCAACACAAAATATTCAAGGTTCACATCAATTCATCCAAAAACATATGATATAGTTTACATCCAAAAACATATGATATAGTTCTAAAACAACCATACATGTTCACATGCAAAAACATATGACGTAGTTCTAAAACATTACTTTATCATTGTCGAGCCACGAATAAACTGTAATTTAAATTTCTCAAGAAGATTTATAAACATTTTCCTATACTTAAGAAATTTACACAACTTGATGGTGGCAAGGTTGACGGCTTCATCAGGAATGTCTATGTATGTTTTCACAGCATTAATTAACACCAAGCATTGAGCAGCAGAATACTCTTTCCTGTGAACTAGTTCAACTGATCTATTCTCATTCATAATGTTAAATTGGTTCTCAATCACAACAGTAAGTCTTTCCATGATTGGATCAGATGGGTATTCTGTCATTTTTCTCTTTGATGTACCCCTGCTACACTGGCCTGCGTTACTCAAAGGAGGGTTGATGGAAGTTGTAAGAGTAGAAGGTGTATGCTGCTAAGTAAAACTAACACCTTCGAAGAAGGAATCAATAATGTTTTCAGTCCTTCTCTCCATATTGGACTCCTCCTCATCACCATTATCGATAAAATTGATCTCTGCAACATTTCCAGTGCCTAAGGTCCCCTCAAAGATCTTTGTTAGTTCGTTTGAATACTTTAGTAGTGTTTTCCTAAATTGAGCAACTTCTTTATTTCTCTGTGTAAAAAAACTGTTTCAGACCTATACATAACTAGTAAAATGTTAATATGCGAAAATAATAATATGAAACTTGCCTTCATAAAGTAAACCCATTATTCCTTAGAGAAATCAAACAATCTCGATTCTACCATAAAGCCATGGCCAATCTGGTTCCTTAGGTAATGCCATGTTGAGTATTTATTTTTTCAAAACATTCCGGTAATTTTTCAATAACTTTTAATTAATATTAACCACCGGATACTTTGCAGACAACGCTTCAATCATATGTGTCCATAACTGAACTTTCAGGGATGTCCCTTGATACCCATACTTGACTATAAAGTCTTTCCCTAAATCAAAATTCTTCTGCCAAGCTTAATTTGATTTTTTGTCACTTTGGCTGTCTATTGATAACTATAAATTTATACAAACACATACACATATACATGTTAAAAAGACCAAGCAAAACATCAAACACTAAGCTTTTAATTTTCCAACCAAAATAACAAATAAATAATTATATATATAGTATAATTCTACAAAATATAAATAGTTATTGCTAATGGGAAAATCCCCCTAATTCCCTGATGAGTAATGAAAGCAAGAGATTGCTTAAAGTAATCTTGAACAGACAATATTTATTCATAACAATATTGAACAAACAATATTGATCTGTATGCCACTGGGTTTTGAACGATGGGAAGATTGTGCCAATGGGTTTGAACAAATTACTGGATTGTGTTAATTTTCATACGAAGTCATCTACTATTGGCCATTTGTACAAATGTACATGAATAGGTTTTTTAAAAGGTTATCCTTTTATCTTACACAGATGTACATGAATTATATATATATATCAATTTCTTATCTTTAGGGGATGATTCGACACAACGGAAGAGACGAACAACAGGAAAAAGAAGAAAAACCTGAAACAAAGGTATAGATAGATGAAAGAAGAGTACCTTGGTCGTCAGAGAAAAGTTCCACGCACAATAAAGAGCAATCTCATTCTTCCCCTTCACAGCCGTAGAAATTTGTTTATTTGCCAAAAGGCAAAGAGAAAAGAAGAATAGGATTAAAGAAAAATGGGACAAAGTTGCTAATTATTGAATTTTACAAAAACTATTATAGTCATTTATCCACTTATAAGTGATTTGGGATTTTGAAAAGGCACTTCCTGCCACTTATAAAATTGAAGCCACTTATAGGTGTTTCCACTTATAAGTGCCAAAAAAAGAATATCAAATTGTGCGAAACTCCCACTGATAAGTGATTTTGAATGTTACAAGTGACTAACCACCCATAAATGGAAAAAAAAAAAAGAACATGCCTTAAATAATCTCTCCTTAAGCTATTGATTACAAGTGGGGTTCAATGATACAAGTGATCTCTTCCCCCTTTGAAAAGCCTTATGCCTTTCTATTACTAGAGTTTAATATTTCAATGACGAATGTTATATATATACATATATACTGGAGAGTAGTGTATCTTTCTGCTATACTGCCTTTAGAACAAGGTAAGGTACCAATCTAAGATTTCGCTATCATATTAGCAATAGATAATCATCTAGTTGAATTTGTTAATATAAAATAGAGAAATATCCAGCAAAATTTTTTTTATAATAATAATTCAAAGTTGAAAATATATATATTTAAACATAATTGTGAAGATACCATTGTGTATCTTACCCATTATTTTAAAAACTGGACCGAACCAACCGGTTCAACTGGTTGAATCGTCGATCGATTCAAGAAACGATTTGGTTGACCATTTAAACCCACTTGGACCTCGAACCAATAAAAAAAGGGTAACCCAGTGAACCGTTGAACCGGTCCAGTTTTTTACAAACCGGTTTTTTTTTTTGAAGGATAAAATAAAGTAATTAATATACACTAGCCTAGAATTAAACTTAGGTTTGTATTATGGTAAAATATTATTTTTCTACTAAAGCATTAATACTTATTCTTCTTTATTTTTGCTTGGTTTTGCTAATGTAATATGTTAGTTTTGAGTTATTTTATTTTAGAACACATTTTATTAGCAAAACAAAATAAAGTAGAAAAATATGTGAAAAAATACAAATTTTTAAAATATTATATAATTCTAATATGTTTTGATATTTTATTTATGTATTTAAATATATTTATGACGTCACGGTTCAACTCCGGTTTTATTCCGGTTGAGCTGACGGTTAAACCATTAACCTGTAATCCGATATCTTTTCCGATTCGATGAACAGTTCAGTTTTTAAAACATTGATCTTACCCATTCATTTAGTGGGGCTACGCTTGCGGCTGCCCATCTGTCAACCACATGAGATCAAGCTGTTGGTAAATGGATCAGCCCATGCGCAACCTTGCCTTGCCCCATGTCAGTCCACGGAGCCGTCAAGTCGGTTTGGATCTTTGTAGGGCCATTCATGCTACGCTCACCCCAATCGACCCACTCATATTTTTAAATTATTTTTATTTAAAAATAATTATAAAAAAATTGATGTCGAAAACAAAAGGCCAAGAATAAATTCTATTAACGAAGACAAAACTTTATTGAATTTATAGTTATAAAATGTCAAAATTAAAATTACAATGAGTATAAAACAATAGAGTAATTTACTTGATGCATAACATGAGATCGTTTACCTTCTAATTAGATTGATACTTGCAAACTTGACTATCATTCGCTAATATATCTATATATTTCAATACTGAATTTTTTGAATATCAAAATCAATTTTTCTTAAGGGTGAGGTGAGTGGGACGGGGTTACCTATGGGCCACATTTGGGGCTGGTCAAGACAGTCCAAGACAGGTCCATCACTCTACGGAGTATGGTGAGTTTCTTCAACAGGGTTGAAGGGTGAGTAAAATTGGACCGAAATTGAAAAATCGATCTGAATAAATTTGATTCACTCAATTCCGTCTTTTGATTAATTTATTTTAATTTGTTAATTTCTTCAAAAATTTGATTTTTAGCTCAATTTATTATTTTGCTTAAATTTTGATTAGAATTGAAATACAAAATCCATATTGGCCCTGTTTGACAGGACCAAAAAATATCAAAAGTTACCAAAAGTTGTACTTTCTTTCAATCACATTTTACCACCTATCACCTTTATATCACATTTTTTGTACTTTTACTGTACTTTTTTTATTTTTTTCTCTCCAAACAGCCCCATTATAATATATTAAATATTAATAAATAATATATCATTAATATATTTATATTAAAAAATATTAATATTTTTTATCCAATTTATATCAATATATTAATCTTTATAAATTTATAATTCAATTCAATTTTAATTTTATTTTTGGAAAATTTTGATTTTCGGTTTTAGATGATTCTGAATACATATTTGGTTTTGTTTTGTTCGATTCTTAAGAATGAGATCAAAATATATAATTTTAGTTTGCTTCGACTTTTATGAAAGGAAAGGGAAAAAATAGGGAAACAAACAAAAGCAAAAAAGAACTAATAAACAAATAAAAAAAATTAAATAATCACTCACAAATGGTGGACCCCTGTTGGCCCGACCCCCTTTTTATTTTTTTATTTTTTTTCATTGGTACCCATTTATGAGGACTCGGTTCATGGGTGGTGATACATCTGGATGGTCGGCAAGGCCCACTTTTCACATCTTGAAATCTCATATCCTCAACAGATAAAAAGGGTGGAGGTGAAACAATTGCAATCATCCCTTACGCCCCTTTCAACAAATTATTTTTTGACGTTTTTTGGTGTGGTCAGTTTGTGAGCAAGTAGATATAAACGGATAAAGGGAGGGAATTTAAGTGCGAGAAAGGAGATTGTAGAGTTTGTGGCTCAATCTTGCACCAAACTCATCAATCAAGCTGATATTTGTGGTGCTCTCAACCCAGAAACAGGATATATGTATTAACACACTAAATTATCCTGACCTCGGGGTCATTCTTTTCAACCACTGGATTTTCCTTCCACTCAACACTCAAATCGACCTTTGTGGACCTCCATTCACCTTCCATTAGAACCATGTATACTTGCTTATAATACACACTCCCTCTCTCCCTCTCTCTCTCTCTGTGTGGTGACCACACCAATACTTGCATTGCCAATTGCCATTTGGCACCGTGTCATCTACATCCCAATGTGTGGTCCAACAGCTATATACATATATATTTATGCATGGAACGGTCTACAATTGTAGGCTTTGCCTAAGATTAATTTCCATTCAGTTATTGCGCTAGATCTTCATGCCATGCGGGGCACGCTAGACTAACCAGACCACACCGCACTCATTGTGGTGTTTTATATCGCTGATACGTCAATGTGGTCCAATGTCGACGTACCACGTCATAAAATATAAAATGAGCAATGCTTATCAAAAAAAAAAAAAAAAAATTTAATTTTTTTTATGACTAGGATATCCAAATTAGATTACGTTGCACTTTGATTTTAAATTTTTAATCAAATAGTATAGGAAGTGGTTAATTAGTCAAAATTAATCAAAACTCATCAATTTTTATCGAATTTTTATAACTTTCTTCCAATTAAATTTCATCACCTATTAATTTTACATCAAATTTTTATATTTTTGTTGTACTTGTTTTTCAAATTTTTTCAATCCAAACACCCTAATCTTTTGACTTTAACAAAATAATAATAATAATAATAATAATAACTCACTAAAGAGGGTAAGGTTTCTCCTGTTATATTTTACTTCTTAAATTCCTTATAAAATCTATATTATAATATAGCTCATGATTTGACATCCATATAAATGTTAAATCATGAGTTAATTAAATATATATAATATATATAATTTGTTCATGTAAATTTTGGGAACAAAAAATATAATGTATTTATATTTTTGTGCCTTTAGACACGAGTAATTACTAGTATGTCTATGTAGTAAAGCAACCATACTGTTTCTTTTTTCTTTTCTTTTCTTTTTTGAGTTATTAATTAGTTTAGAATCCTCGGTATTAGGCTGGATGCCTTGAGTTAAACATAACAGATATATATATATATAGCCAAAAAATGGTAGGGCACAAAGTGGGCCGGGGCAGTTGTGTGCGCGTGGAGACAACCCGTTAATGGTATATTCTAATTTCTAGCAATGGATAACAAAAGGGTATAACTCAAGCCTCTCTCTCCACCACTTATTTCTCACCTTTCTTCTATCTCACACCCTAAGATACCTCAGAGGGTATGTGTAATATAAGAGCCCTCTCTCAGATGTACTCCTTGGAAGTTCTTAGCCATTAAACCACCCATCTATAGCACTGTATATGTGGTTCCCGAGTACGAATCCAAACAAATCTTTGCTATTTTTATCAAACACCCCCCGGGCAATGGTTGGTTTTCTTTTCTATTAGTTTAGAAGCCCCATGATACGTCTTGGTGTTAACCAAGAATCTCTGGCCTCCTTCTTCGTTATCTATCTTATTACTTGGGGGAAGCGTTTTCTTCAATCTTGCCCTATAGCTAGGGCAAGATTTCCAAGAACCATGAAAAGGCACAGACAATTATTTGGAGGACATGAAATGAAATTTCATATTTCTTTGTTCTTCTTTTGATATATTTTCTACTTTTTTTTCTCTCTTTCTCCATCGGTCTTTTGGGAGAGCAAGAAAATGGGTACAACAACAATGGAGAAGAAAGGGAACATCTTGATGGGGAAATACGAGATTGGGAAGCTCCTTGGCCAAGGCTCTTTCGCGAAGGTTTACCACGCAAGAAACATCAATTCTGGCCAGAGCGTTGCCATAAAGGCCATTGACAAAGAGAAGGTGACGATAAAATAATTTGATATACAGTGTTAAATCTATTTTTTAGCGGTTTAAATTTTAAAAAATGATGACTTAATATTATATCAAAGTCACGGTTTTCAGAATTTTTGAGTTCGAATCTTGTTTATTTTTTATTTATTATTATACATTTTTTTTTTATTTGTGTTGGTGTATTTTATTTAGTATGATTTACTTACTTTTATTCTACACACAAAGTGAGGAAGAAAAGTGTAAAAATAACTTGAAATGTATTATTATTGGATTTATTTCCTAAAAATTTAAATTTTTGGAACAATTAACAGGTGATGAAAGTCGGGCTGATCAACCAAATCAAGAGAGAAATCTCGGTGATGAGGCTGGTGGGACACCCCAACGTGGTGGAATTGTACGAGGTGATGGCCAGCAAGACGAAGATCTATTTCGCGATGGAGTTCGTGAGGGGCGGCGAGCTGTTCGACAAGGTGGCGAAAGGGAGGATGAAGGAGGACTTGGCAAGGAAGTACTTCCAGCAGCTGATCGCGGCGGTCGACTTCTGCCACAGCCGCGGCGTCTACCACCGCGACATCAAGCCGGAGAACCTCCTCCTCGACGAGCACGGCAGCCTGAAGGTGTCGGATTTCGGGCTGAGCGCGCTGGCGGAGTCGCGGCGGCACGATGGCCTCCTCCACACGACGTGCGGCACGCCGGCCTACGTGGCGCCGGAGGTCATCAACAAGAGAGGCTACGACGGAGAGAAGGCCGATATTTGGTCTTGCGGCGTTGTCCTTTTCGTCCTCCTAGCCGGTTACCTCCCTTTCCGCGATTCAAACCTCATGGAAATGTACAAAAAGATAAGCAAAGGGGAATTCAGGTGCCCTCAATTATTTCCACCCGAGGTTCGAAAGCTGCTCCCGCGAATTCTCGATCCCAATCCAAACACGAGAATCACCCTCGCCAAGCTCATGGAGAATTCTTGGTTCAAGAAAGGGTTCAAGCAAATTGATCCCCAGCAACAATCGAACACCACCACCACACCTCGTAG
Source organism: Sideroxylon spinosum (assembly GCA_003260245.2). Taxonomy (NCBI): domain Eukaryota; kingdom Viridiplantae; phylum Streptophyta; class Magnoliopsida; order Ericales; family Sapotaceae; genus Sideroxylon; species Sideroxylon spinosum. Next base: position 6,646,959 of record QLOD02000024.1, on the reverse strand, counting down.
CCCCCTCGACTCTAACTCAATTTTCGATTGCCAATCAGAGGAAACTTTAGACAACAAGGGAGAAGCAACGACGACGACGAGGAGTTCTTCTTCTTCGTCCCCTCCAATGAGGCCGACCTGCATGAATGCTTTCGACATCATATCCCTCTCTCCAGGATTCGATCTCTCGGGTCTGTTCGAGAGCGGTGGCAATCGAAAACCCGAGGCTAGGTTCACCACCACCACGCCTCCGTCGACCATCGTGTCGAAATTGGAAGAGATCGCGGTGTCGGAGAGATTCAAGGTGAAGAAGAAGGATGGGACGGTGAAGCTGCAAGGGAGCAAAGAAGGGAGGAAAGGTCAACTGGCTATAAACGCTGAGATATTCGAGGTGGCTCCGTCGTTTCACATGGTGGAGGTGACGAAAGCGGCGGGAGACACATTGGAGTACAAGAAATTTTGTGACCAGGATTTGAAGCCTCCTCTTAAGGATATAATATGGACATGGCAAGGCTGTGATCAGCAGCAGCAGCAGCAACAACAACAAGAACATCAACCATGCTAGGTCTTACAATAAATTAAATGTGCTAATCTCTCTATATTTGTATAGATGCATCAATGTGAGTTCCCAAAGCAAGATCAGGGGTTGAAGGGCATTCAAGTTAGCTGTTAGAGCTACTCTCTACAGTACCATCTCTCTTCTTTAATTTCTTCTCTCCTGTAACTTTTTTTTTTTTTTTTTGGTTGGGGGGGGGGGCAATTTGTTTAAAGCTTTTGGTATAGAGAAACTTGATGTTCGCTGCATGGGTTTTTCAACCATTTGGACAAGCTTGTCCACTGGTAAAAACTTGTAGCGGTCCATTATATACAAGGAATAGACAATTCATATTGGATTATTGTAGACAATTCATATTGGATTATTGTCGATACCTTCTTCATATATTTTGGATTTTGGTGTACATACAACTGGATTCAATTTTTGTTTCTGTAAAGTAGGCACATTCTATTTCCTACCCGTGAGCTTCAAGTTGGAGATCGATCTTAATTTGCATATAACTGCTGATCACGTAAGAAGCTACGCCACCTGTCACTTGTGAGTATCATCAGTTCGGAGTTTCTCTATAATGATTGGGATTTGAAAAAAAAAAAAAAAATCAACTCATTCCCAATGTATCTTACTTGACTCAGTCTTAATTAAATGCAACGTTCACATTAATTATATGATGAAAAGATAAACAATATCATGTTATAATTTATATGAATTTATTTTTTTAAGTGTTTGATTGATAAAATTTAGAATATAATAATAGAAGTGATTTGATAATATATAATGTAAAATCACGCTTTTACATACCTTCACTGCTCTCACTTTGTAATACGAAGAATATGGAGGTAGTATCTATTATATAAATAAGATATGTTTCAATACTCGATAACTCTCATTCTCTCTTGAATGTAGAATATGATAATAGATATGATTTGAGAAAATATATTCTCACTTCATGATCTATGAAGAACATGGAAGGCCATATTTATTGTATAAATAAGATATGTTCTATTACTCTAGATCTCTGTTCTTCCCTCTCGAGTAAAAAAATAAAAGTAATAAAAAGCTAGTTATTAACTTGGGCATTAGAGGATTCTCAATCGACTACCGTCGGTTAAACCTCTAACGCCGTCTCTTCTGTAATATGTTTTTACGTGTCACATGTAGGAGATAAGGGAGAGGGGTCCACAAAAGCAAGATAATTTTTTCCCTCTCCATGTACCATTAAGAAGGATATCTCATCCTATGAAAAAATAAAATGCCAAAATGGAATATGGAAGAAGACAAGGGATTAATAGTTCAATCCATTCCCGCATCCCTTTGTCAAACACAACCAAAATGTTTTTTTTTTGTTGGGGGGGGGGGGGGAATACGATGAGGATGGGAAGATGGGTTTGAAGCATGCGCCATATTGGTGGGTGGGCTGTGGTTTGCTTTGTGGGCTTAAAATTTTTGAAAAAGAAAATAGGTACACCCGCATAACACTGATGGGTCTACTCCAAGTTTACTCACGGAAAAGACAAATTATTAAGGCCCGTTTAGAGGCCCAAGGAATTAGCAACTTTTTCATTGTTAGGCATTTGACAATACTTCGATGCTAGCTAAAAACTTTTGAAATTTTTTTAAATTTTTTTACCAAACAACTAAAAATTCTCAAAATTTGCTCAAAATTTCTTTAAGCTTTATCAAACAATCAAAAATTATTTAAAATTTTAAATTTTTATTACACGTATAAAAAATTGCACAAACAATTTTTGTCAAAAAAAATTGTCAATAATTCCTACAAATTTCGCCTCAAAACGGGCTCTAAGTTTTCAAGACAACAAAATTCAGCTTCTCTTTAACTTTACAAAAAAAAAAAAATTATATATATGGTAAATAATTTCCACGATATCATATGTTTATCAACTAATAAGCTAGCTGTCGAAGAAAATCTACTATACAGCTGTATCAGGACAATTCCATGTATAGAAATTGAACTCCGTTTGAACAAAGAAGATAAAGAGACAACACCGTAAAACTATTTGATATACCTATTTTGAGTTCGTTTTTTATTTTATGATTTTGTAAATTAAATAAAAATTTAAAATACATTTAGTCACTTGTATTTTTAAATTCTATCATTTTGAACGTTTTTAAATCTAAATAAGAAGATCTTAAAATATGAAAAACAAAAGATATCAAATCAAATGTGTTTTTTGTTTTCTATATTTTGAGTTTTTTAAAACAACAACACATAAAATAAAAAATAAAAATACAAACCAAATATTATGAAAATTACTAGTGTTATATATTCTAATTATAATTCAACCATCAAATCAATGTCCATTTGCAGAAATTAAAAACAAAAAGTGCAAGTACCGATCACTTTCTTCTTCCTTACTACTCTTAATTGAACAATGTTTTTAAGCAATTTATTTCGTACAGTAATCTAGTTGACGAAGTTCTGTGCACAATTATTAGAGGGAAGTCATTATCACCATATATATAAATAATAATAATAATAATACTTCATTATCATTAAATAAATAACCACAAGAACTTTACAATGCGTGACGACAACAAATCCCCTCATAGTACAATGCGATCAGAATTAATTATTAATTAAGCTCTTGGAAAGTAGCTCCTCAATGATCATTAATATTTGCTCTTTCTGAAAATATTTATTATTGTCGCTAATCATAAGCACTTTTGTCTAGACTAAGATTCCCAAAGATTTTTGTTCGAAAATTACAATCTTTTAACTTCTCAATTTTTGGTTACTCAATTTTTTTATTCTTTTTTTAAATAGTCAAATTTATATGCGCTTTTTTTAAACCATAAAAGATAAAAATGTTAAATTAATAAAAAATAAAAATAAATAACTACTAGAAAAAACTAATTTTGTTTTCTCTTTACAAATACAGAAAGAGCTGGTTTTATATTAGTTAGTTAATAACCAATTAATTAAAAAAATTTCTTCACCTAACTAAGTCTTATTATGATGGAAAATGACATGCTAGAAAAACTCAATATAAATATAAACCATGCAGTGTGTTAGATTATTAAGATTCGCATATAACCTATAGTTGCCACCTTAATTCGTTGTGCAAACTAGGGGCTTGACCCACCACTGAGTCTCTCCAACCATGAGGACAAACGGGCAAGTCAATAAAAATACCAGTTGCTGATAAACAAAGTAAAATGACACAAAACTATTATAATTGTTAGTATCAAAGACAATGCGAATTTTTTACTTGCATGCGCGTATATATATAGTTAATTATAATTAAGTTTCAAAGCTAATCAGCAGTATTGTTCCTTGTATGGAATCTCTCTCTCTCTCTCTCTCTCTCTCTCTCTCTCTGTTTCTCGCTCTCTCTCACATTATGTTTGTCCTGGATCTTCTGATCATGTTTTAACCAAGTTGGGCATCTGAATTTTTTGGTTGAAGTCGTTGGTGAACAGACGACAGATGACCAACTAATTAGCCTCAGGCTTGGTTTGATAACCTTTAACTGGTTACTAAAAAGTTAGCTTTTTTATATTTGAGAAAAGAAAAAACTAATTTTTTAGTAGTTAATTTTTTAACTTTTTGTTAATTTGATGTTTTCGCCCTTGAAGGTTTAAAAAAATATTAAAATGTAAGAGGATAATTTTAGTAATTTTAGAAAAAAACCAAAAATCTAGTAACTGATAGCTGAGCTACCAGCTACGGATTGCCAAACCAAGCCTCAGTTTACAATTGAATTGCCTCTTTTGGTTAGCTAGGCGTTTCCAGAAAAAAATAAAAAAATAAATAAGCCAATGAGTTTTCTTTCGCATTAGTGACTGAAGTTGTACAACAAAGGCAAACAAAATTGCCACTTTCCAGCAAAGAACTCTCTGAATCCAATACACAATGCCATAGTAATTCAATCCAATAATAATAATAATAATAATTGGTATTGGACTTGTTACGACTTTTTTACCAAAATTTAATTTTTATATTTAAAAAATATAAATTTTGGGTGTGTTAATCGTATTCATCGTAAACAAATCAAAAACTTCTCGTCCAATTGGGTAAAAGCTTAAAAACAACTAAAAAAAAAATAACTTTCGTTGCTTTTTTTTTATCTAAATGAATAACGTTTGGACGTAAAATTTTTTTTTTTATTTTTTATGATTGCAATTAATATATCTAAAAGTTTTGATTTTTAAAAAGAAAATCCAATTTTGATTAAAAAAATCCATTCAAGACGGAAAAAAACTACAAAAAAAACGCTGGAAGTCGGTTTATAACCAAACAAAGCCTTTATTGTCCGTATATATATCTTTGTAGACAAAAGTAATGGCAATCACATTTCTAGATGAAGCCAAAACACATGGCCCAAAGTCGGAAGTTACTGTTCATTTTTTGTCCCAAGAATGATAGACCTTCAAGTCCACGATTCATTTTTACCATACCATTATTCATCATAAGGAACAAAATCGGGCCCACCTCCAATAATGTGGCACTGTTTTGAACCCCGACAGACCACAACTGCAGTGACAAAAGAAGAAAAAAATTTACGCAGACCAAAACCCATGCATGGATAATAACACATAGGGGCTGTTATGTGGCATCAAAGCACAGAAAAAGTTTAGCCCATTCGATTTGTTGCCACAAATTGGGAGCCGTACCTTTTGGGTATAGAAGAGGGAAACAGAACAAGGAAATTTTTACAACTAAATTTAACACTAGTGTTTATCTTATGGATTCCCAACTTGGTTTTCTTGCAACTTCTTTGAAGAAGTTTCAAAATATTTTCTATTTATTTTTCGAAAAATTTATCCTGCTCTTCAAACAAACGTGGAGGAAAATATTGTCCGCGTGAACCAAGTTTCCCACCAACATTTGTCTGAACCAATCCAAATTTATCTACTGATCAAACTCTTTGACCAACTGAACCGAAAACCTATCCCCCTTGTCTCTCATTATCATTCAAATTTTCCATTCTCAGAAATCCCACATGTTGCCCTCTAATTGGAAGAGTGAAATCTTTCGTCCACCAGTCTTTAGACTCCTTAGTTAGGCGAGCCTATCTACTCCATTTCTCAGCTTCTATCTAATCAATTTTTTGATTTTTTTTTTTTAAATAACTAAATTTATCCTCTTATAAATCATGAAAAATAAAAATATCTAATTAACAAAAAAAAAACTAAAAAATTAGTTTTTTTCTTCTTTCTTATCAAAAAATAAAAAAAAAACTAACTTTTTTTATTCCCAACCACGAGTATTTCAGGTTTACCAGACAAGTGAGCACTGAGCAGGTTTAGTAGTTGCGTGCCCTAGTCAAAGTATCGACTGGTCCCAATCTAACCGATGAAATTCAGGAAATAAATAAATAAATAAATTAAATCCCAAATCAACTTAAGACATGACAGAATGGAGAGAGAACCAATCCGAGGGGAACCATCCATGAAATCCTATATCATCTACGGGACAAAAGATGCAACTCCCACTAGGGTTGCGCACCTTGCATCGCCTTGAGGATCTGTCCTTTTCCCATCATTATAGTTCGTCAACAAAGTAAGTGATGAAACTTGTCTATTTATTACAACCACGACACAATTTTGATCTGTGCTTTACATGTTAAAATATATCAAAACTTACTGAAAAGTTATAAAAAAAATTATAATTTTTTTAATTTTTTTAATCAAAATCATTTTCACAATAATTTTTTTTTTATTTTCATTTTTGGTCATGCAAACACCACTGATCATAGTCGCAAGAAATTAAAACTTTCATAAAAGGCTGTGTGAAAATTCTAACATGTCAGAGGTTTTCACGGTAATGTGTCAAAGAACAACTCAACGAGGTCTTCTTAAAGCTCCCAAGTAGAGCTCCATGTGGGTTAAAAAGAGGCAATCTTTAAACATTTTTAAGTGTATATATATGCATTATATGTGATACATTTCAACATTTATACATCAGTAGCACTTGAATAAGGGACTTGTAACATTAAGAACATTATTTTATCATTTCTAAGTGACAATCAACCACAAGGAAGCCAAGACAGGAAAATGCAGCCCCTTCCTTATATTTCACATGCACTTTAAGTCAGCCAACAGATAAGAACATAGAAAATTTGGAAATGTCTTGACCTCCATTCACATTACACAATATAGAAGTAAAAATTCTACATAAGTGGGAAAAGAGAGAGAGAGAGCACTTACCATTCTCTCTACTGTTAAGTGTCAACCCAATGAAAGCCGAGATGAAAAGCCACTCCAGTTATCCCACACAAAATATCCGCAACCCAGGTTCTAGCTTCAGCTTGGTTACAAACCTTTTTAACACGTTGCTCTTTACTCCCCAGAAGTGAAATCATCAGAAATCACCGTTTTCTGCTTACTTGTTTCCCAGTCTACCGCAACGCGACAATAGACCGTCGTGCTGGAATTGTTTTGCAAGAACAGATCATTTTACAGGTGGAAGAATTCTTTGCAACTTCCAAATCTTAGAATGATATTGTTCGAACTGATTTTTATCCAAGTATTGGCATTGGTATAAAGTATACATCAAAACTAACATATATAGGAAACTACACTTCAAGACCAAACAGTCACAAACACACTAGGCATTTTCTTCATTTGGCCTAATCAGGATGCTTGGAAAAAAGAAAAAATGGAATACAAATGGAAGTAGAATTCCCCAATATGGGATTAGATGTTGCAAAAGCTCAATAATTTGACATTCAACCTAGTTCAATGCCCTCATAAAAATACAAGCAGCTCAAAAGGAAACTATTTTCATGCTTCTTCAACATAAATTCATGAGAGAAGAAAAAGAAGCATAAGTCAGCCACCAAGAATGCAATATAGGTACAATCCAGTATTTTTCATTTCATTTCATATAACCAGAGTCATACAATGAGCAACTGTTAAAGCTTTGCCTAATAAGTATTACAACAAGAAAAACCAAACCAAACGAACATTTACCATCATTCAGAACCCCTAGCAAAGGAAAAAGGACAGAGACACTGCATAACCTTTTCTCTTCTTCACCTCCTCATTCAGTATCCGATAGCAAATTTGTAGAATCCAGAGGGGAAAGTACTGAAGAATCCAGAGGATTAAACTGTGGAGGTGGAGCTGCAGATTCATCCACTGCAAGGTTCTGCAAACCAGGCTTCAACTCCCGGTTATAGAAATCCTCATACTCTCCCCTATCCCCACCTTTCTTCTTCACCTCCACCACATGTAACGAGGGAGTTAATTCAAATATCTCAGCTGCAATCGTCAACGGTCCCTTCACTCCCTCTCTACACCCCTCCAAGCTCACTCTGCAATCCTTCTTCCTCACCGTAAAGCTCACAACTTTCGCAATCTCCTCCAATTTCGAAACAATCTTCGAAACAGGCGCCCCGGAAACGAACCTAGCCCCTTCCCCTCCTTCCTCAAACAACCCGGACAAATCAAACCCGGGCGAGAAAGATATGATGTCGAACGCATTCAAACTCGCCGGCCGCGGCAAGCAAGCATTTCTCCTCCGAGCCTCCATTTCCGACTCCGATTCAGACAATGAATCGGACTCGGACCCAACATCATCTTCTCCTTCCTCATCGCGAACGCAGCAGAGCTTATCATCCTCGAAATAGAATTTGATGTGTTTGAACCCCTTTTTGAACCACCTCTTGTTCATTATCTCCGGGATTGTGATTCGGGATTCCGGGTTAGTGTCGAGGAGGCGGGTGAGCAGTCGGGTCAGCTCCGGCGAGAACCACCGGGGACACCGGAACTCGCCTTTGTAGATCTTCTTGTACATTGCCATGATGTTCTGGTCGTGGAAAGGTAAGTAGCCGGCCATCAACACGAAGAGGACAACCCCGCACGACCAGATGTCGACCTTCGCGGCGTCGTAGCCTCTCCGGCCGAGAACCTCCGGCGCGACGTAAGCCGGCGTGCCGCAGAAGGTGTGGAAAAGCCCGTCCTGCTGTATCTGGTCCGACACGGCGCCGAGCCCGAAATCGGAGACCTTGAGGTCGCCGTTCTCGTCGAGGAGGAGATTCTCCGGCTTCAGATCGCGGTGGTAGACGCCGCGGGTGTGGCAGAAGCCGACGGCGGAGATGAGCTGCTGGAAGTACTTCCTCACCACTTCCTCCTTCAGCCGACCTTTCGCTACCTTGTTGAAGAGCTCGCCGCCCTTTACGTACTCCATCACGAAGAAGATCTTCGTCTTCGTCGCCATGACCTCGAACAGCCGGACGATGTTGGGGTGGCGGACTCGGCGGAGGATCGAGATCTCGCGCTTGATGTGGGCGATTAAACCGCCTCTGAGGATCTTCTCCTTGTCGATGATCTTGATGGCGACGCCCTCGCCGGTTTTGACGTTCCGGGCGTGGTAGACCTTTGCGAAGGTGCCGTGGCCGAGGAGTTTGCCGACCTCGTACCGGCCGAGGAGGAGGCTCTGGGCCTCCTTCTTCGTTCTCTGGCTCTGGGTGCTTGTTGAAGCAGTTGTTGTTTCGGCCATAGATTTTGTTTTGAGAGAATTTGCGTTCGAATTCGAATTATTCGAGTTCGAACGTTAGTTTTGAGAGAGAGGTCTCCTCGGTGCCGGCATTGATGAAAGCCTCTGGTTTTTTTGTTTGGGTGTTTGTTTTGTTTCTGTTGTGTGCGGACTGTAAAAGTGAGTCTTGTGGGGACCATTTGTACTGGAAGCCGCGTTGACGGATGGTTAACGGCGGGGGTAGATGTGAGGAAACTTTGACGATTGCCGTTTGGTTGGCGTTACGTGCCACTCGCGAGTAAGTGATCCACTGTGCAAACGACCACTAATCCACGATTGTAAAATTTATATCCAGCGTCCATGTCGCGATTTGCCCAGTTTAACATTTTGGGTTTTCTCGTCGTATTGAAAATCGTTAAAAATTTTTAAAAAATTTTAAAATTCTTTATTACACTTTTATGTTTTTTTATCCTTTCAAATTTAAAAAAAAAAATTAATATTTTTAATAAAAATTACATAATTAAAATTCCGTTAATCGAATACATAAAATTTTTTTTAAGATATCAATATGAACTCCTAAACTATCAAATGACGCCCACTTTATCTATTTTTTGTATATCATCCCAACAGAAAGTATCAAACCATTTTGACAGTTTTTCACTACTCCATTCCGTCCAAACAACTAACATAAAAGTCAAAAAAAACCAAACACAAAACCATTTCGATGATTTTTTTTTTCAAAAATTAACACAAAAATAAAAAATTTTCACTATCTATCTCTAAAAAAACGTGATTTGATAACAATACATCAAATACTAAAAAATTTCTCAATTTATATTTTTTGCCTTTTTCAATGTTTTGCTTGCAACCAACAGGCTCTTTATGCCTACGCAAACAAATTATCAAATACTCTGGTCGGTAATAGGGATGTCAATAGTGTGACATAGGGTAGGCATAACTTTGTTGTCTTCATTTTTATTTAGAAATACACATTTCTATATTCGTTTCTACCTCTGCTTTTAAGTATAAAATTTTTTTCTATATCCGTCTTCGTTAGGTAATAGATTTTTTATTTTCATCCCTATTTATTCATCAAATATAATAACAATTATACATTATATATTATATATAAATATTATAAATTATTATAGATATTAAATAAAATATTATATACATATATATATATATATATTAAAAAATATTAAAAATATATAAACTAATAAATAAATATTTATACAAGTAAGGGACAAAATGAAGACCCTCGTACTCGTCCTATTTTCCATACTTGTTTGAGTAAATTTTAAAATTTTCATATCCATCCCAGTCCCATTTAGACAAATAAAACGAATACCTATCCGATACGAATAATTTTGAGATCCCTAGTCGATAAAACTAAAATAAGTTATAAAGTTCTATCAAGCTAGTTACTTTTCATTTTATATAACTTTTTTTTTTAAATTAAAATCTTGTTTTACTTAGGCTATTTTTATTATAAAATATTTTGGGAGAAAATATATTTATTAATATTTTAAAAAATTTATATGTGAATGAAAATTTTTTTACTTATTCTAAATAAGATATTCTTCTCTGACTTATTCTAAATAAGATATTCTTCTTCACCCGTACCTAAAATTTTAATTTTTAAACATTTCTTATAATTTAAAAAAAAAAATGAATAACGCGGTTAAATGATACTAACATTCCATTTGTTTCAATATGATCGATGTGGTAAATGATAGAATTTGGACAAGTCTTGAATTACAAGAGAATAATGCTACGAAGCTATTCTAGTGTGACAGCGTGACTTTGATTTGGTAGAGTTGATGTGTTCACCATTTTTTTTATTTTTTTTTATCTTTTTTTTTTTTTGGAAGAAACGGGTTACGAAAAACTCAAAATTTTTTCAAAATGAGTGTGACCATTTGGGGCCTGTTTGGCTACCATTATAATACCAAAATTTATCAAAAATTATAAAAATTTTACATTTTCTTCTAATCAAATTTGATCATCTATTATCTTTATATCAAATTTTTATATTTTTTAGTATATTTTTTTTGTCAAATTTTTTTCAATCGAGAAATTCAATATGAGATTGAGTACGAAAGGTTTCAATGATTTGGATTTTTATGGGATCAAAGACTTCTGTAAAATAAAGGTCGGAATGTCAGAAATTGTATCCAATCTTGTGAGGGGGTCTTTTACCAAAAAGTCAAGAGTCACAGCCCAGATATTTCGTGGTAAGAGCTGAAAAAATCTGAATATAGATAAGTTTACTGATGTAATCAACGACAAATTTCCACACACTTGTGAACTCGGGAGAAACCTGTAATTGGTATCCAAGAATGCGTATCAGGTGAAATACACTTCGTGAACCTAACCGATAAAGTTTCATAAGGTAGTAAATTAGTTTAGGCAAACTTTGATTGATCGATTCAGTCGAAAAAACAGTTGAAGAGCACCTTTATGATAGAGAGACCACCTGTTTTTCGAAGGAATCGAATCCAGAACCTTTCAGAGTCCCAAGCTTTCAGGTGTTACGCCTGTTCAATACAAATATTTCACTGGAACGATAAATTTCCACGCTCTTGCAACATGAAACGGTTGATAATATGGTTTCTAATATTAAAAAGGGTGAAGATCTAGATTGATGATAGTAGATGCCGAGCCACTGTTAAGAAATGCTAGGGGGATTAAAGAAAGAGTGGGTTAAGAAACGTATTTAGAGCAATTTTGGCTGAAATGGGAAAACATCTTACATCCGTGCCAATTAAAGACAATGAAGAACTTCAAGGCCCAACTCAACTTTCTAATAAAATTCTCATTTTTACATTGAAATAAACGGAATCTTAGTATCTTTTTACTCATGTTATTCATCTTTTTTAAAAGATTATCTTAACAAGATTTGAAAAAATATTATAATCCAAACGAAACCTATATTTGTTATTATTTTTGGTATTAATTTTATTTTATTATGTTTGTTACCGTGTTTAACTTAACTTTGGTACTTATTTTCCTGAAATTTTTTTTTTTAATTTGAATCATAGAAGTTATATCAAAATAAGCACCTATTTAAGTAGTTATTTCATTTCCAACAACATTCAATTGGCATCTCATTTCCTTCCGCCTCCCCCATAAAAAAAAGGCAGATATTTTTTTCTTTTACTTCAGTACATATTTGTTTTTTTAATAAAAATAAAACTTATTAAATTTAAAAATAACACCCAAGACTCTTAGATATAATTTGGGAAGAAAAAATAGTTAATTTTTTTGTAATCGATTAGTAATTAGTGACAAAAAAAAAACTAATTTTTGTGTTTGGGAAAAAAAAACTAGTTTTTTTGTAACTTTATTTTTGGTTTTTTGTTAATGTGACATTTTTATCCTTAAAGATTTAAAAAAAAATTAAAATACAAAAAAGATAACTTTGATAATTTTAGAAAAAAAAATCAAAAAATTAATAGCTAGTAACTGAACTATCAGTTTTTCTATGCCAAACGAAGCCTTAGTGTGATTGCGGGGTGGGGTCGACCCTTGATCATTCAGGCCCCCCCGTCCCACAAAATGGGACTTCATATGGTTGATAAACGTCAAGATGGGTATCACACACGATAGTCTCGTGTACTAATGTAGCACCTGATTTTTTTTTTTTTTTTTTCTCTCAAAAGATCGGCTAGGATATCGTGCAGAATTTGTATTTGGAGCGTACGTGATAGCGATTTCCGAACTGTCAATCAAACCACTTCGATGGCGACCACGTGGAGAGTTCGAACCCCGCAACGTGTCGACACGTAAGTGAGCGTGACGCAGCGCTTGTCATTAATAAATTGCATCAACCCGCAGAAATTCTTTCTCTAAATCATTTTATTTTGGATTTCATTTAAGATTTTCTAAAATTAGTAATAAAATATTAAACATAAATTGACTTTAGTGATAAGTTTTGAATTTTAGGATAAATTTTTTATCTAAATAGTTTCTAGATCGTTTCGCACTCCAAATTCTATAAATTTTTATCAATTTTTATAAATTTTAATTAATTTTTAACAACTTTTATCAAATTTTTCCAATCAAACACTCAAAAATTTAAATATTTTGGTAATTTTTCTTAAAAAACCATTTAAATCTTTTATTAATTTTCTTGACAAAAACTATTTGAACGGATAGCTGACATCACATTCTAATGGTTTTTATTATGCAATCAAGTGTCAAAAAAAAAAAAAATCGTTTTTTACTTAAATTTTTTTTTAATTTTTAAAGTACCAAACGGCATCTTAATTTAAAAAAAAAAATGATGGTAATTGATCAGTTTCCACACTGCCACTATCACGTTAGTCCAAATTTTATTTTTACATATTTTTAGGAATAAAATAAGTTTAAAAAATAAAAATAAAAAATCGTATAAGTAAACATTTTTTTTTATTTTTAAATAAATGAAAGAGTGTGGAAACAGCATTTTTAATCTTTATCCAATTCCCGTAAGAAACCTTAGGAGGGCGGTTAAGGCGGTTGTGCTCATAAGATTTGATCAGGTGTTGGTCATCGCGCGGCAGGTCAACGAAATTGTCGGCGCTTAGTCAATTACGCTCCTGCTTTTAGTAATTGCACTCCACTTCGACCAACAAATTTATTTATTTATTTTGTAAATATTATAAAAATATCATCAAAATTTTCAAGACGATATTATAGTCAAATTTGAGCTTAATTCCTTAAAATCAAATATTCAACTAATTAAAATTACTTATAGAACCATCACTATTATATTTTTTCATGAATAGAGAATTTTTACAAACTTATTTAAACAAAATTGTTAGCGAACATTCAAACAAATCTATTAAAAAAATAAATAAACTTGTTTTATAAACATTTAAACAATTTTATCCACGAATAATAAATGAACTCATTCGAAAGCCTTATCGAGATGAGTTCATCATTTTTTAAGTTCTGTTTGTTTATTTATTGAGTTTGAAAGATATGTTTAAATTTATTCTTTTAACTTATCAAATAAATATAAATGAGTTTTTAACTATCTCGTCCACACACAATTCGTCCAACGCTTAGTTCATTTACAGCCTTAATAAAAATTAAAGAATTTTTGTCACCTACTTGATTTTCGGAGGCACGAATGCACTACCACAAAAATTTTACACCTTACAAATAGCCTTTTACATTGTACTTTATTTTTTTCATTGAATAAAATTAAAAAACTATTCTTTTTTACTAATTATTCTTATGTCTAATTTAAAATAACATAATTACCCTTCATCAAAAAATATTTATAAATTTAAACAAATATCTTTAGGCCGAGTATAGAAAAAGTTATTTTTTTAGACTAAAATAATTTCTTTATATTTATATTTATATTCATATTTATATTTTTAACAATCATATGAAAATAAATATTATTTTATTTTATTCCATAATTTAATTAAATAGAATATTATTTTTTTCATTCCTTTTGTTTATAAA
>QLOD02000024.1:6527370-6543144 GCA_003260245.2 Sideroxylon spinosum | reverse complement strand
AATTTATAAAAGTTATTAAAAATTTTAAAAATTTATAAAACTTTCTAAAATAAATGCACAGAATTGTAAAATTTGGCTTGTCACATCCCCTTATAAAAGGGGTTATAGGGGGTTGTGCGCAAAAATGCACTTTAAGAATTGAAGTGCATTGATCAAATACCATGATTTGGTTACACTTTCAATGAGGTATGACTTTTCACATTTTGTATTGATTGCATCCAATTTACTTTTTTTTTATTTTCAAAAAGTCTACTTTTACTATTCTTAAGTCCCACATAATCCAGACCCCATCTAATTATTACTAAGATTTTATATACAGAGAGACATGTGATGTTATGAGTATTATAACTTATCCAATATCACATGCAAAAAAATCTACTTCTACTGCTCTTAAGTCCCACACAATTCACCGTTCGTGTATGTGGCGGTGGACCCCATCTAATTATCATTGAGATTTTATATGCAAATAGACACGTGATATTATGAGTACTGTGATTAGTCCAATATCATATCTTGCAATGGGTCTACAAAGTTGATAATTAAGTGGAGCCCACCACCACATAGACAAGCGGTCGATGGTGTAGAACTTAAGAGGTATGACTAGTTCAATATTACATCTTGCATTGGGTCTACTAGTTAATAATTAGGTGGGGCCCACCGCCACGTAGATGTGCTGTCGATGGTGTAGAACTTAAGAGCGAACTTTCTGTTTAATTTTTACTTTTATTTTAAAATTAATTTTAACAAAATTAGATTAGACCATTTAGATCATTTTAGAAACTTCAAAACCATTGATCAATGCATGCCAATTTCTAAAATACGTTTTTAACTTTAGTCTCCTATAATGCAAAGGATATGTGTTCACATTTGATTTTTTATATTTTAAGGGTATACTTGAAACAAATTTTATAAAAAAATAAAATAAAATCATTTATATATTTTTATTTTTATTATTAATTAAATAAAAAATTAATTTTTAAATAAATACGTGTACATTTTTTCTTAATTTTTATTCATACCAAAACATAAAACAAAACAAAACAAAATATTTATTTTGGTGATTTTTGAATGGTCAACTATTACAAAAAGTTGATATAAAATTAATACATAACGAAATTTAATCAAAATAGATTAAAAAAAGTTAGTAAATTTATTTTATTTTATTTTTTAGTAAACCAAACACTTCCTTTAGTTTACTTTCCTCCATTTTCTTTCTATTTTTTTTAATTTACAAATTATCATTCTAAATATACCTTAAAATGGCCTAATTCATTATGGGAGAGATCAAATTCCAATAAAAATTATAAAAAAATTATTAATAATATTTTAATTCTTTTAATTAAATTTTATCGTATATCACTTTTAACGATATTTTCTTTCGTTCAAACATTACCTAAATTTGTGAGAGAACAAACACTATCCAAAAATAGAACAGATTTAGCAATTTTTTTTGGAGAAATAAACGTTCAAATGATTTTTTTTTTATAACTATAGTATCAAAATAGTACTAAAGTAAATTTAAAAGTAGGTGTCACTTCAATCCGACTTACAAAATTTTGCTGGCAATAAGTTGCTTCCAGCTATGAAATTTCCCCTGGTCCCCCTACTCTTCCTCGTAACTGCCCACAATGTTTTGAGTTGGGGGACTTTAAATGCAATTCATTTTCAGCATTTACAAAGGTTTGTTGTTATGATAGATGACTATTTGGAGCGATAAATTTTTATAAAAAATTATGTAAATTTTGAATCATCAAACATTTAGATTTGTTAGGTGTAATGAAAAATAAAGAAAAATACGACTTGAAATAAAGAAAAATATGATTTGAATTTTTTTTTTATATTGAACATATAACCACTAAATCATATTTCTTAGAAATGAATAATGAAATCATATTTTTTGGAGAGAAAAACCGTTTGAATTGTTTTTTAGTTTCGTTAGAACGATTTTATGTCAGAATTTATTACAAGTGATTAAAAAAATTTTAGAATTTGTACAATAATTATTAGGATTTATGGAATATTATTAGGAATTGAAAGTGAGATTTGCAAAATTTGTTTCGATACGAAGATATACTAACAATTACTCATGCCTATGGTATTCTAAAAAAAATTAATATTAAATTTCTTATATAGTTTAAATTTTAGATAAAAACTTCAAATTGAAAAAATTATGATAATTCATAGGTTTTAATTATTTTTTCCGAAAATTTAGATCCTAATAGTTATTATTACTACACGTATTTTGGTCTCACTCTCTAGTTAATTTTTGATAAACATAATAAAAGAAAACAAATTATGGTGTTTTAATTTGAAAGGTTTAACTTCTTAAAAACTATAATTGGACAGAATTTAAGTTGATAATTTTGATTTTTATATGATCTTCGTCTTTGAATATGGTGAAATTTAAAATATTCAAACTGTTTTGTGAGATAAATGCTAATGTAATCCACTAAAATAAGAATTTAATGGGAAGTTAAAAATATAAAAATGATCTAAATCGTTGAATGTAAAAAAAAAAATTCTTAATAGTTAGATTTTAGTTTGGAAAATGGACATTTTAAAAAATCGTCTTGTTTCATGATATCAATATAAATTTATAGAAATTTCACATAGTACGAGCAATGCAAAATGTATTAGAGGATTTCAAAGGTTTTTATTGTACCAAATGAACCCTTACGTTTTTTAAAAAGTATAAAAAAAAGTTAAAAATAAAATAAAAAAATTAATAAAAATTAGAACATGTTAGAGAAAGTTTGAGATTTTTGGTACGAAAAAAGGTTAAAAAAATAAAAAAATTAAAAATTTTGGTCAAATATTCAACACTCCTAACGCAGACAAAATCTAAAAATAAAAGATAAACCGTATTTTTCTTTGAGTTCAAAGTGAAAAGCTGAAGGTTTTTAGGACCTAAGGACCTATCTCGAAAGGTCTAAAATCAATTGGAGCAGATTCTGTGAAATCATAGGTCCGGACTCAACCCAAATTAAAGTATTAACATGATTTTTTTAAAAAAAATTTGATAAATATGTGATATTTGCTTATTAATTATTATATAATGCTTTATTTTCATTTTTTATACTTGAAAAATAGTCGTTAAATGACCAAATTCCTCTAATTTTATTTTGTTCAACAACGGTATACCTTTGTAATAGGTAATTTTAGTCATCAAATAATCATTTCTTGACAACGAAGAAGACAATGAAGTGTTAGTGGGAGCCCAAGGAAAATTTTACGTCGCCCCCAAGCAAAAAAAATGAGCCAAAAAAAAAAAAAAAAAAATTGAAAATATTTAAAAAAGAGAGTAAATAATTCTATATATCTTTTTCACCAAGTTTATCTTCATGATAGTTCCAAAATCATTATGTCTTTTGAGTGAATCAAAACTTATCTTAGAAGGAATTTTGCTACTTTAGAACCATTATAGTTCTGCTACTTTAAAATACAAAGTTACTTATTAAAATTTTGTGTTTAAGATTTATTAATATTAATTTTTCTAGATAATATGCTAATACAATTAATCTTTTATTGATACATTTCAAAATTTTGAAGAACCCTTTTTTGAGCTTCAGTTAATTAGTTCTTCTATTTTTCTCTTTATTAAGTTTTTTTTTTTAAATATTTAAATTCATAATTTAGATTAAAGAATTTATATTAGAGCAATAATATCACACCGAGAATTGATTCAAAAACTCAAAACTATCTCTGATTGAAAAATCAACATGTGATTCTATCGTAAATAGATTAAATTTTAAAATTGATAAAAGTTATTAAGTTTAACTAAATTTATATCTCATAGATTAAATTAGTTGGAGAAAAATATTTTTGTACTAATAAATAGATAAAAGTATGTTTTTTAGCCTTGTTATGTTAAAGGAGCATATTTTTTCATTTTTAAAGAGGCTCGATATACAATTCATAGATAAATTTGTTTGTTATGAGATGTGATGATGATCTATGATGATCTATTCTCCATAGATAGGTAGAGTCATTATTCGTACACCGTAAATCCTTTTGAAAGTTATTATTCATTTTGTGTATTCTCCCATAGGTATTCTTATACACGGTTTTAAAATGTTATACTACAGAGAGGGGAGCTGTATGTAAGTTACCACATTTTTCGATTCTTTTTTTATGTGGGATCATTTTGAGTATCATCAAAACCCTCAATGGAGGACTAAAGGATTAGGAACGATGAGCTCATAATCGCTTTAATTTCTAGATACGGCGTTAGCTGATGACGACTTATTTTTATTCATACACTGTAAGTTCATTTAACATAAATTGTCTACTTTGGGCTCTGGTAACCCGTAGATTTTTGACAAAACCCCAATAACTAAAGTGTAATTATTCCTCAATATAGATCAAAATATAAAAATCTAAAAGAAAAAATCAAAATATATAAAAGTTTAAAAAAAAATCGAAGCCACTTCTTTAAGAGAGCTTTTATGGAACTGTTAGTTTTTGTAAGAGTAGTAAAAAAACGTTTAAGAGTAGTAAAAAAACGTTTTCTTTTGTAAATATGTGGGTCAATATTTAGTTTTACTGTGTTACTAGTTAGGGGGATAAAGAATGGTTAGTTTTTAATATTTTTTTATAATTTATTCGATTATTTATTTATCCTTTTATTTGTAATTTTGTCGGAGTAAACGAAATTAGTACCCTATTTTATTATCTAATGACTTAAAAAATATAGAAAATACCCACTTTAAATAGATGTTTTTATTAGATTTCAAATTCTTAGAATTGATGGCTATTAAATCCTCTTATTGTGTACAATGGCTATCTAAAAATTAGTTTGAAATTAATCAGAAAACAACTATTATATAATTAGTTTAAAATTTGTAGTCAATATATATCTTTGTTGTGCACGTTATTTTTATGAATATGAGAATCTACGTAATAATATAACTTATGATTTAACATTTATATATTTTTAATTATTAAATTTATTCAATAGTTAAAATTATTTCTTTCTTTCTTTACTTTCATTGTCTTTTTCGTCACTTTATATGAAAATATAAATTTTCACTCTTTCCATATATATTTTTCAATACTTTTTATGTATAAAAGTTTTTAAATTAATATTTTTAAAAAATGTAATACTATTTGTAATAAATAATAAAATTTTATATTTTTAATAAATACTGTATGAATATCTCAGTGTACTTTGATTAGTAATTTTATTTTTATAAGTTACTCTTACAATTTTTTATATATGTTTTCTTTATAAATTTAAATTTAAGTTTTTTTGAATGTCAAATTATATTTTTGTACTTTTAAACACTGGTAATTACTAATATCTTATAAATAATGAAAGCAAAATGAAATATACATTATCTCAAATAGTTAAATTACGAGATAATATTAAAAACTCTAACAAGTTGTTAATTCTATGGATTAAGATAAATATTAGAAGTACTTGGGATTAAGATAAGTAATTATATTATAGTCCCTAATTTTATTTGCATTTTGTAGAGTTTAATTAGTTCAATTATTAGTTTTATTTATATTTTGGTAATTTTGTGTTTTGTTCCCTGACGAGGGTTACAGAGTCAAAACGAGCGAAATTGAATCTTAATTGCAGTTGAAGACGCAGCAGAGATCGAGTGGTGGGCTTACAAACCCAGCCGAGGATGGAAATCACAAAAATAAGTATCAAAAACTCTTTTGAACATTTTGTCGAATAGTTGGTGTGCACGCCATGTCAGCCCACAAGGTAGCCCAAGGCAAAGCCAAAGCATGCCAAGGCCATTGGCCCCAGGCCCCATAGCAACCTCTTCTCATACACACACAACCCAATTGTTTCTTGTGCGCAAATTGAGACATGGAGGGTGAATTTTTAAGGTTGTTTTTGTTATTTCATTTTGGGTTGTAACCAGAGGCGACCCGGCACTTTTTGTAAGTGGGGGCAAATATTATTTGCTATAGATTGTAGAAAAACACACTGTCCATTATGGCCTACCAAAATTGTGCCTAGAAAGTCGCCGTCGTACATTGGCCTCCGCACTCATCTGAGCCCCATCAGGTAAGTAAATTGAAAAGAGAGTTTTAGTTTATTGTTTGAGAAATCAACTTTGGCCACTGGATTTAAGACAGAGAAAAGAAAAAAATGTTGAAAATTAAGAAAAGGATAAAGAGAGGAAGATGGGTTCTATTGGATTTATTAGTGAGAGAGGAAAAAAAAAAAAAAAAAGTAAAAAAGGAGCGGCAAGGTCGTGAGAAAGATTCACATAGTAGAGAAACTTTTAACTTGATTAGAGCAACTTTTGAATAGTGAGGTCAAACTTATATATAATGTATAAAAAATAATAAAAAAATTACTAAAACAAAAAAATCTTCTAAATTGAAAAATTCACGTACGAAAAAAATTAGCTTTTTTTCATCTGTACATAAATTTTTTATTTTCAATTATTTTTTTATAGTTTATTTTGATAAATGTTAATAACATATTTAAAAGTTATCAAATAAAACAGAAAATTAATTTTTAGTAAAAAAAATTGTACAAGACAAAAGAAACTTTAAAACATAAAAAAATAATAATCTGGAAGTGGCTACTCCCAAACCAACCCAAATTCACATGTCAATCACAATCAGAGAGATGGTACATAAGTACCCCATCGTGACATAAAAAGAAATTATCGGAGATAACCACTCATTTCATATTCTTCATCCTCCAAGTACACCCATGTATAATCAAGAATAGTAAAATACCCTTTATCTTGCGTTTTTTTTTACATTGCTAGGAGTTCTTTTCATCTTTCTGGCAAGCCAAACAAGAAAAAATCAGCAAAGCGTGACATCTGCACAGAACATCTTCAAAATTCAAGAAAAATCAGCACAAATTGCTTAAAATTAAGAAAATATTTATGGGCTGATCTTGACACCAAAATATGGGAAAATTCTCTTTTAGAAAACTCAGCAATCAATGGAACTGCAGCCTTGAGCCATGTTTGGATCCTCTTTACTCACAAATGGATTTATCTTGACCCAAACGAGAGAGAAGACAGAGGCCAATAGCACTGACCAGAGCACAACAACAGTTGGAGTTCGGTTCTGTCGACCCATTAGACCTTTAAGGAATGGGTAGAGATGGAGGATGACCCAGAAGGCAAAGAAGATCTTGCCAAAGAGGGGGCCCCAAGCTTCATACCCTTTATTCAGTGCATCTGAGAATCCAGCAACCACACCAACCATGTTGAGAATGAGGAGGGTTGTTGGAGGGATCAAAACCGTCGTCCACTTGAAAATATAGAGCTCGCCAAACTCTGCGTCGTCGCCTGCTTTTGCAGTCACGGTGAAGTTGGTGTCGAGGCCAGCAACCATTTTCAGGAATCCTTGGAAGACTGCAAAGAGATGGGCTGAAACGCCTCCGATCACCCAGAACTGCTCGTTACGCCACCAATCTTCAATGTTTATACCACTCCACCGCAGCTCGAGCACGCTGGTCACAATGATGGAGATGAAGAGGCCAAGAAACCATATGCTTGCCAGGTTTGAGAGCTGAATCAGTATTAAGAAGCGTAGCACAAAGTCAGTTCCTTTGTAGTTCAAATAAACAACACAGAATGTTCATTATCTTTCATGGTTTCTTTATTCTGAAGAATTTCTTATGAGAATTGAAGAGTTGAGTGTTTATATAGTTTACTAGTCAAAATACTTAGCTACAATCACAACATTTCCCAAATATTCCATCAGTATTTTTTTCACTGGTTTCTAGTAAAGTTCAATTGGAATCCAAGCACAAGGAATAATTACCGTTGGTATGATGAATTTTCCTGTGAGAAGGCATATTGCTGGCAGCGTGCAGTAGGCGACGAGAGGGAGGGATGTGAATGGATAAACAATGGTGTTAATATATGCCAGTCTCTGAAGCCATTTAAGGCGGCCTCCGCCAAATCCATACCAGAGAGGGCAATGTCTGCTCAAGAAAATCTCAACGGATCCAAGGGCCCAACGAAGAACCTGATGCAACCGATCAGACAAGTTGATGGGTGCAGAACCTTTAAATGCAGGTCTCAAGGGCATGCAGTAAATAGACCTCCATCCTCGGCAGTGCATCTTGAAACCCGTCAAGATATCCTCAGTGACTGACCCATATATCCAGCCAATCTGGGAATATAGAAACAAAAATAAATTAAACCCATTTTCACAGCTCAAACGCTAATAGTTCAGAACCAATGAAGACTACTATCTGAATCCTCTGTATGGATCCTAAATTTAAGAGGACTAGAACAAGGATAGAAAAGGCAACCTCTTTTCCCCAGGCAGTCTTTTCTTCGTATCCACAGCCAATAACATGAATTGCTTCCTTGATCAGTAATGATGGGTTGGCAGATTCGGCAACTCCTCCACTCTCCAGTAGTGTCGACTCAATGAATACAGATGACATGCCAAAAGTCTTCTCGAAACTCAATTGGGAGATGAGTAGAGACCTCTCATACTCATCATAATCTGCAGGAGAAAGCCCAAGTAATATTTTGGTATTGGAACTGTTGCCAAGTATTTGCCTAGGAGTTAAACATCTTAATTAAGAAACTTACTGTCAATCTCCTTGAGGTTGAAAATGGCTGCATTTAAATCTTCTCGTTTTGAATCTCGATGAACTTCTGAGAGATCTTTGGTGGGCTTCTTGGGCCGGCAGCAACAGCAGCAGCTTCCGCACCAGGAGCAAGATGATGAAGACTCCTTGGGTAAGCTGGGCATAGAAGGAGGTCCATAGCCATAAAGCGCTTGCCTATTGAAAACACAACCTGTCCCCACATAAACTGGTCCTTGAATGCCATCCAATCCTTTCATGTTAACCTGAAACAAAGAATTAAACAATCAAAATCCAAAAACACATGATATGATGGTGCAAAAAAATTCAAGGTCAAGATGATGCTATCAACCGTTGTTTTTTTTCTTATTCAACCCCCCCCCCCCCCGGGGCGGGGAAAGTCACCTCATTCAGGAATTGAAGTGTGTAAAATATTTGGTGAAGTTCGCCTCAGTTTAAAATTTGAGATTTTCATTTATTTAACTGTATTTCCAAACATCTTAATATAATTACAAATCTACTTTGAGGGTTGGGAAAGAAAAATATAGCAATAAGAAATAAAAACCTCCCCCCCCCCCCCAACAAACAAAAAAAAATTACAGTTATTCTAGAGACAACTCATTCCTCTAGTCTCCCCCCACCCAACAAACATGACACTCGCACCACTTATTTATTTTTCTCTTTCTTTTTTTGCCCAGATTATAAATTTTCTGTAGTCCCAGCAAGCTGGTGTATTTAATTTGATACTATTATTTTGTAATAACAAAAACATGTACTACTGGTCCAAATGTTGAAAACAACAACTAAATGGATAACTGTTTACTTTTAGGTGTAATATTGTTCAAGGACAAGGTTGTGCCAGTTTATTTATTTATTATCTGACACTTATGTAACTGTTTATTCTTACACACTTCGTTACTGAAATCAACAAAAATTTTATGCTAGAATTAAGCTTACGTCAAAAAAGACTATATTGCGATTTGCATATCTATCGTGGCGATCAATGCCATCAAATCTCTGAGGAAACTGTACATAGCAGACATCTCGACCAACTTGTGGATCCATCAAAAAGCACATTGCTTCACGAATTGCCTGGCTGTTGTTAACATAGTGATCACAATCAAGATTAAGAATGAAAGGTGCATTTGTGAGAACCGCAGACACCCTGACCTGCAATACACCAATCATCAAGTATAAATGAGATGAGATATTTTGAAGTTTTGGTATGATATAATATTTCTCTTGGACAATATTGTATGTAGAAATACCAGAGCATTTTCAGCACCAGCCTTTTTATGATGTTGGTACCCAGGTCTCTTCTCTCTTGAGACATAAACCAATCGAGGCAGTTCATTTCCTTCTATATCATGGGCACCACTATGTCCAAGGAAAACCTGGAAAGGATGAAAAACATGTCTAATGTCGAAATCCAAAATTTTGAACTCAAGGAGTACTTTGTTAATTGGTAATAAAGAATAACCTGAATACGTCTTACTTCACAGACGCAATTATTAGACCATAGGTGGGTTTAGCTTCTATTTAGATTTGGCAAACAATGACAATAGTATGTAGGGAACTAATCTCTATATCCAAAAGAACTAAAAGAAAAAGTACATCCAATCCATAACAGTAGACACATGTCAATATCCATGAAAAGAATATAATCAGTCCCAAAATATTCAAAAATTGCTCCTTTGAACTTAAGAAATGTAATAATTGACAAACTGATTTAACCTGTATCATGCCAGGGTGATCACGTGTGTTGTTTCCTGGCCAAGGTGTTCCATCTTGCATAGTCCAGCCCTCCTCTGGTGTTTTCTGAGCCTTGGCTACTAAAGCATTTACCCGAACTTTGTACTCTTCATAATCTCTCTGTGGTAATATATAAAGAAAATTATGAAATCCACAAATTCAGATAATGAATAATATATATATGCTTGCTACTTAAGTGTGGCATATTTGGCATCCAAATGATTAAGATACTAAACAAAAATGATTCACCAAAGCTCTAGTTAGTTGGTGGCTTAAGATGCTTACTTTCATTGCCCTCCGCTCCTTCACAAAAGAGGGCTGAACTTTGTCTTTCAAGTAGTCAATCTTCTGAGAGAAGTAAAACTCTGGTGCACGTGGTTCAATTGAAAATTTTTTGCAGAATGGAACCCACTTCCTTGCAAATTCAGCTGTTTCAACAAGAGACTCAAATGTAAGCATGGCTGCACCATCATCAGACAGATAGCAGGAGACCTTGTCAACAGGGTAGTCCACAGCGAGGATTGAAAGAACAGTGTTGGCAGTAATCAATGGCGGTTCTTTCAAGGGATCAACTGTACTGACAAAAAAATCAACAGCAGCCAGCTCTGAGTTTTCACCACCGTCTCTTTCAAACCTGCAAAGACATTGATTCAACAAGTTATTTACTGTGAAACGAGCTAGTACGAACAACAATTTAGGCCGGGGAGGGAGAATTATGTTCAGCCCATAAGCCAAAGGATGAATTTACAGATAGAAACAAAAACTCAGATATTAGAAAGTTAAGTGTTATAAAATCTAGCAAGTTCAGCAGTAATGTATATATACCTTTCCGACAGCCTATCGATGTATGTCTCCCTATTAATGGGAGACCACTTGGGGAATTGATCCAAGACCCAGGAGAAAGCAAACCAGATCTCACAAATGACAGAAGTAAGCCACAGACCAAAAGCACTATCAACCGGATTTGTTACTCTGTAGTTAAAGAAAAGCACCAGAATTATCAATCGCATAATAATCACAGCTCTGTATGGCGAGAGTTGGCTCTTTGGGATTGGAGTCACTCTGGAAAGTGGCTGCGAAGCATCTCCCAACCTGCAGAAGTGATCATTAATCGCATCTCAGTAAAACATGAATATTTCGAAACTCGTAGCAAGTCCATAATCTACTCCACATTGATTCACAGCACAACGAATTTAAATTTATTTCAATTTTTTATTGAGCTAGAAAAATAAGACTAAAATGAATAGACTTTTATCAACAAAATTTAACTTTAACTTGGTTAAGCGTACAAAAATTTCACAAATTAAGAATTTTATTTTCTTTTTCCTCTGCAAATTCATATTCCAAACATAGCATAAGATTATGGGAAGCTAACAATTGGAGATTTCAAATGAATAACTAGGCCAACGTAAACTTCATATAAAAATGAATATTTGAATAAAACCTTGCTTGTATGTAACTCTATGAAGTCGATATAAAATGAGACAAAAGCTGGAATATATATACAGTAATTTAATTAAAGTAAAAAGGAAATGACTTCATGCAATTCTGAATGTGAAAATTCAATCAGTCCTTATATTGTCGTCAAAATGCCTGTTCAGCGTCACTAACAAGAAACCCTTCCTTTCAACCAAAATTTAAACTCAAAATACGCTATAAAGATAAAAAGCAAACAAATATCTATAAAGATAACAAGCCAAACAAATATCTATCTCACTATTCTTGAAAGCTATGTTTGGATCAAGGATATGTCAAGGTATAAGGAAAGGGATAGGAATCCAAAACCACTCCTCATGTTTGGTTTGTGATGGAAAATGGAAGGCAAAAAGCATTGTATTTGAGAAATTAAAAATAATTAAGTTAAAAAATTAATTTATTACTAAATGCCTTTTATTTTCTTATATTTTTTTAATCTACTCAAATAAAATCATGCATTTGGGATTTTACATTTTCTTTCAATTTTTATTATATTTTTCTTTTCTCTTTTTGAATCCCCAATCCACACACCCCCCAAAAATCAGCAACAGCTTCAGGTAATGCAGGAGGGGTAACAACAAATTTGCGAGGAATTTAAACCATGGCCAGGAGTAATATTTTTTCATTCCATGAAAAACCAATTATATTTTTGAAAATTTAATACAATCCAAAAATAAAATAAAAAATTAAATTCATGCTTTTTTTTTTTTTTTGGGTGTTCAGATTTACACTAAATATTGGTGCACTTACTGCTGATTTTCTTCCATCTGCTGTGCAGGTGGAACTTGAGTTTCTTTGACAACTTTGCTTGCAGCCTTTTTCTTCTTGTTCTTTTTATCTTTCCAACTTTCCACCCTATTCTTCCATATTGGGTTCCCCGATTCATCATTTAATTCTTCAAAGGGGAAAAACATTACCACCATAGCAGTAAGTATTAGAAACTTAGAAATGAAAACTGGGAGATAAATCTTGACTAAAACAATCAATTCAACTCACCGCTATCGATTGTAGACACACTGCTTATATTTCTAGCATGAAGTCCAACATCCTGTACCTAGTATTGTGCATGCACATTGGAATTCCAACAATTGCTTAACAAAGACAAAAACAAATAGGAGCAAGAGAAAGAGGGCACAGAGTTTTGTATTACAGATATTAATACCTGCTTGTTACTGAGGTGAGCAGCCGTTGTGGAATGGTTGCCAGAAGCCTCTGTTTCAGCATCCATCATTGTTAAGTTCTCTGTACAATTCAAGCATGCATCAATTTTTTTATATCAACTCGAAAGGAACAGAGTATTTACAGTTAAAAGAAAAGGACACAAAGAAAGAAAGGACGGTAATGAAATTAGACAGGAATGCACATATTTGTCAGATTATAACGCTGGAAAAAAAAATGTTTAAAATCCTTCTTGTATTTCTCTGGGAGCCTAATGGAATGTTTGGATCTTCCATTTGTGAAGGAAACAAAAGCGAGAGAAAAGGTAGGAAAGCAAAACAAAGTTTAAAAATGTTAAATTGATGTCCTTTTTTAGCTGGGTTAGAAAGACAAGGGAAAAAAATGAACATATTTTTGTTAAAAGATTTATTTTTTATTTAGCAAGATAAAAAAATGAATATGTATACGTAATTTCATGTCTCTAGTATTTTTTTTCCTTTGACAAATCCTTGATCTGAACACAACATAAGGATGGAACAAAGTTCAACTCAGTTTTTTAGATATTTTTCTCAAAATTGATCAATTTTGTATTGGCTCATGTATGAATTGGATCATTGGTTGTAGAAAGAAAATTGCTCAAGAACCTACAAAATCCCTTTTTTCTAAAATTTAAACATAGTCGTTTATTTCAAAAAATATATCCAGCTAATGCAAAATTGAGAGATCGAAAATATTACATTGGGCACCAATACGAATTTTGGAATTAACTTGTTAGAAATTGACAAATTCGTTAAAAGTCAACAGGTAACTATTTCATTAAAACAACCAAACAGGCCCATTCCATGTTTTTTCAAGTAGCAAGGAATATTGAAAGTGAATGGAAGGCAAAAATTCAGAACAGAGATTGAAAACTGGAGAGTGAAGAAAAATGAAAATTACACAACAAAAAGTGAACGAAATGCACAAATTGACCTTAAAGACAGCCACTAGTTCAAACAGCTTATGTGAATATACATATATATATGTGTGTGTGTGTGTGGGGCGGGGGGGGGGGTAAATTATAGGTTGGAAGAACATCAAATACCATCATAGGGAGCATTGCATCGCAAGCAGGCAGTGCGGCCTTCTTTGATGTAGTAGTCGAAACAAGACTTGCAGATGGGGAAATTGCACTCATGACAAGCCACAAACACTTCACCACCATTTGGATCGACCCCCACTTGTTCACCGCAAGTGTTGCACAAGGGAACCCCTGATTCCATCATCTTGATCTGACCAAATAAACGCCCCTCTAAAATCCTAACCCCAACAAGGGTTTCTTCTCTCCTTCCTTCCTCTGTTTAATATTGACTGACTCCTTGTCCTTCTCACACAGATGGGGAAAAAACAGAAACCCAGGTCAGGGAAACATTGCTGGCAATGGAGTGATGGTGGTGGTGGAGCTATCATTTTTGTAGGGGGTTGAGAGAGATGGAGGGTGGAGGTTGGTGGTAGGGCATGGAGGTTGGAGTGTTGGTGTCATATTGTTTTTTTTTTTCTTTTTTGCAGAGAGAGAGAGTAGAAGAAGAAGAAGCAACGTCTCTTTCTTTCTTTGAAGATTTGAAAAATTGCGGGAGTTCTAAGGAAGGCTGCTGTTAGGCTTGGTACATCCTTAACCAACCACCATCCTTGAGCCTGACGGTCTTAACAGACAATCTGAGCTGGCCACACCACCATCTCCCCCCTTCATCTATGCCAATATAATAAATAGTTACATAAATTGGAATATACGTATACTATATAATATATGATATACTATATACATTTATATGCTTACAACATATAAAAAGAAATTCAAGTATTTAATTTAAATATTTTTAACCGTTAAATTTAATGAATGGATAGAGTTTTTTATTTTTATTTTTTTACTTCATTTTAGTTATTTTTTCATCACTTCACACGAAAATATATTTTCTTATTTTTTTTATATTTTTTAAACAATTTTTGTTAAAGTTTTTAAATTAACATTTTAAAAATTGTGATAGAATTTGTAATAAATAATAAATTTTTATATATTTATTAAACACTGTGAATACCTATTAGAAAAAGTCAATAAATATTTAAAAAAGTAATATTTATACTTTAATTCTCTTTAAAATTTTCTTAGATAAACATTTAAATTAAAAAAATTCAATTTTAATGTATATAAAACTTTAATTTTTTTAAATATATATATTTTTACACTTTTTACAAATCAAATTAAAATTTTGAATACATTTGCATTTTTTGGATGTCAAATTATGTTTTTATATCTTTTGACATAGACAATTCCTAGTTATAGATACATATACACTTATACATGAGATAACATTTTTCTATTTTTTAATATGTGTTTCCATATTTTATTTATTTATTTTACCTAAACTATAATGTATTATAACGTATTTTGAAATCTTCAAGATGCATTTTTCAATCACATGAGTTTGGATGTGAATGTATCAAATAAGAGTTTAGTAAAATAGGATTTAATAGAAAATTATGCAAAAAAATCTTGAAAAAGTGGTTAATCTATTTCATTTCGAGCCGTTCAACGTAACCTAAAGTTAGATAACTTACAACACCATCACACTTTTATTTTAGGAAACAAAATTTTAATTGTAATAATCAACCGTTATACTAAGTGGTGTGCTAAGAAGGTGGTGTTTACCAAAGTTCGTGAAATCTCTTCGTACCCTTATAATTTTGAGTATTTATATTAGTCTTAGGTACTTTAAATAAAATTAGTATTAAATTTTTTATATAATTAAAACTTAATTTGAACAAAAAGTGTAAATAAAAAAATTATATTAATCCATTGGTTTTAATTTTTTTTT
>QLOD02000024.1:6444552-6459604 GCA_003260245.2 Sideroxylon spinosum | reverse complement strand
ATTTGCGTATATCAATAATTTAAATAAAAGGGGTGTTTGATGAAAAAAAGTTGGTAAAAAAGTATAATAAAAGTATAAAGATTTGACAAAAAAGTGATAGGTGGTGAAATTTAATTAAAAGAAAGGAGAACTTTTTGTAATTTTTGATAACTTTTAGTATTTTTATGACTAGCCAAACAGGACCAAAAATAATCGTGTCACTCTATCTTTTGCCATAAAATATTAGTTTAAAAAAATTAGAAGTATAATTTAATACATCTATAACTCTTTTTTTTTTTTTTTTTAAAGGGCAACATTGTTCACAAATAAGCTTTACGTTTTATTTGATTACAAGTGCATAGTGTAAGGGCAGTGGTTGTAAATATTATAGATTAAAATGATACTTGAGAAGGTGTATAATAATTTATCCATTTCTATTTTGTTTAGAAGGACGATCCGCTGTAGGATTGAATTAGTTAAGAAATCTAATTTTGTAACAATCCTTTTTTTTTTGTTAATATAAGGGAGAATGCCATGATTTACATACTCTCCCGTTAATTTAAACTCTATGTAGAGGCCATTTGGAGTCTTAAAAAAAAAAAAGCGAAAAGTGAAGTTTTTTGTAATTTGGAGGGTAAAAAGTTATTTTGAAATGATGATTAGATATATATTTGATTTGATATAAAATTATTAAAAATTATATAAAATGACACGTGATAAAATTTTAGTGAACAATTTTGAAAATATTCAGAGTTTTATGAAACCCTTTAATACAAATGTCAGTATAACTTTTTTAAAAATTTGGTAAAATCCCTTGGAATGCACTAAAATGGCTTATTCCAACGGATTTTAACAATTTTTTTTCAAAGTGTTGTATTCTTAGAGTTTGAAAAAGTTAAAACTGTTAAAATATTTGGGAGTTTTTTTTTTAAGTGATTGATGCTCCAAACAACACCCTAATTACGGTGCATTTGGTGCAAAATTTTTTACTGAAAAACTCTGAAAACTTTTGAAATTCTCTGTTACACTTTTACATTATCTTTCCCTCCAAATTTCAAAAAAAAAAGTGACATATCTACGAAAAAAAATAACATAGCTATAATTCCGTTAATCGAATAAGAAAATTTTTTTTGAGGATGTCAACACGAAATCGTGTGCTATAAAATGACACCCACTTTTTTTTTTTTTTTTAGTTTTTGCATACCGTGCCGAAGGAAAATACTAAACCATTCTGATGGTTTGGTTACTGTCGAAAATCATTCTGACGTTATTTGAATTCTGTTCCGACGGATTCAGCCATATCTTAGCAGAATGTTCAGACCAGCCGTCCCGACGACAATCAAAACATCGAGACGGATTCGGTATTGTTTCTTTTCAAAATTTGTGGTTTGAGTTAATGTATCAAATACTAAAAATGACTCAAATCACATTTTTTGTTGTTTTTCGTTACATCAAATGCACCTTTATTCACGAAAAAAAAAAAAATAAAAATAAAAAAGAAGGTAGAATCCCTTCTAATTGGCACACTTGTAATTTTACGATGTTGAGACCCACGTGTCAATAATATATGCTTGTGATCCAATTGATCATTTTGAAACTCCAGTTGTCAACTCCATCAATATCGTACCAAAAAAAAGTCATTTTGATTTATCCTAATCACATGCTGTCCTTGGACTTTCATTAAAAGTCATTTTGATCTACCAATTAGACGTTTGTCTTCTCCTCTTGAGGAGAAGATCTGGGTCGTGTGCATGTGATTGCATTGTTTCCTTTCTCGCCAAAAAAAAAAAAATATATATATTTGTCTCTAATTGGAATAAATAAGGGAGTAAAAATTCAAACTAAAATTTTAAATTATTTCGAGTCAAACTTTAAAATTTAGAGCGGCTTTTTTTAAAATAAAAACAAAAAAATCAAAATTTACATATTTTTTTTAAATTTTTTCAACATTTAGTAACTTTTTTGTTTTAATTTTCTCCAATTTTATTAACTTTTTTCAATTTCTTCCGATCTCTTCTAATTTTTCACACTTTTCGACTAACTTACCAAACACCTAATAATATGAAATTTATTTACTTTTTGTTTTGTATTTATTTTCTATTTTTTACCAAAAGTTAACAGCACCTTAATAACAAATAATATTGGCAGAGTAAGTATACATTGTTGTGTTAAATTTAGCCTATAATTTCTAATTTTTACCCTTTTTTTTAAATTTCTTTTTAACTTTTTAACCCTTCAAAAAACAAACTAAACATCAAATAATTTAAAATTTATCTACTGTTTATTTTTTGGGCCAAAATTTGATATTTCAAACATGCACTGAGGTACGTTTAAAGTACCAAAAGTAAAAAAAATATTCAATTTTCTCCAAAAGTTTTAACTTTTCAACTTTATTTACACCAAAATTTTTTAACTTTTTTTAACCTTTATTAAATTTTCAAATTTTTACTAATTCTTTTTATTTTTATCAAAATTTTCACACCCTTTGAATTATATATCAAACAGTCAATAATTTGAAATTTATTTATATTTTATTTTTGGTTAAAATTTAGCATTTGAACACTAAAGGTGCATTTTACATACTATAAGTCTCTAAAAATTTTATTTATTTTTTATCCCACTATATAAAATCCAAATATATAAATTTTACCAAATTATTTTAATTTATCTCATTTTTTTTTTGACATCCTAAACTCGTTAAATGTATAATAAAAATTTTATCGACGAAGAAAACATATAAATTCAAGCACAAACTGACTGACACACCGCTTTTACTTTTATATACCGTTCTGTTTCAGCTCACAGAGCATACCATCGCTTGCAGATGCTCTCTCTCTCTCTCAACTTTCTCTCTCTAGATCTCAGATTCTCTCCCAACGTTCCTTACCTCGCACTCTAACTCATTTTCTCTCTCTAAATCTCATCAGTATCTCTCTAAGCAAAAATAGTGACTGCACAGTCCATTCATTCTCGCTAGTAGGTTGTCTGCTTTCCTTCTCCATCGGTGACAACCACCACCTTCTTCTATTTTTCTTGAAGTACCCTTCTCGTGAAGTTCATGTGAAAGTGTTCAGAGATCTGAGATTTTATGATTGAAACGGGTCGTTTGCATCTCGTGATTCAGCTGAATGGACTGTTCTGTGAGCTCTTTCTCTCTCTCCTTTTGAACCTTTTCGGTTCTTGACATTTTGCATACCAACCATTTCAAATTTCTTTGCCGTTTTGTCAAAATATTTGATTTTTTTTTTTTTTTGTTTACATTTTTTAGGGCTACAAAGAGAAAACAGAGACCCGTGGTTGATTTATGGGTCAAAAAAAATACTGGTCTTTGCAGTATGAGAGTCTCTATTACGTTCTGAGTTCTTCTAGACAACTTCAGGCCTTGTTGGTAATGCTGCTTTCTGTGAAGTAGGCATTTGAAATTTTGATGCTTTCAGAGCTTGAACTTGTTGGTGTTTATGGAAATCTTCTATATATTTGTGTATATATATGTTCTTTATTTATGGTGGACTTTGCCACTGAGCTGGAAATGAGTTGGCTTTTTGTGGGTTTGGAGGCTTTTGTGACATTGGACTTGGGTTGTTTTTGTATGTGAAAATGAACGCATTGTTGAAAGCTTTGTAATGGAGGAACGTGGATAGCTTTGATTAAGGCACTAATTTTGGTTTTGAGACACCATTAATGGGTTATCACTGGTGGGTTTGAATGCGTTTTGCTGCCATTGGAATGCCAGAATTGAGAAGATCTGGGAGAGTAGTGCATCAAGAATATGCAATATTTGATGATATCTTGGCTTAATCTGCAAAAGATTCTGCTATTGAACCTATTTATGTTCTGATAATGACCAGGGCTATTCGTGACCGGATACTAAAAGAGGCAAATGGTGATATTGGGGATCATTTGCGCAACCATATACATTTGACAAATTGTATTCATTTGAAGAACCATATGCATAAGCATAGCCCTATATTGGCTGATAGAGTGCTTATGAGGGACCTTGTTGTCCTTCAGAGGTCACGATCTCTCAGAGATCCTTCTGCAAGTCCACCTTCATGGCATTCTCATTCTGCTGTTGATCTTCTTTCAAGAAGACACGAAAAGGATGCCATGATGGTTAATGGAAGGCGGTCTTTGGGCATCGAACATCTGAGGGACGGTAGAGGGCTGTCGGGAGGCTCACCACTTTTAGCTTGTATACGGAGAGCAGAAGTTTCTCTTGGTGAGTTAAGTGAGCGAAATGGTGGGACAGCTGTAGTAAGTGACCATAGTAGCAAGAGTGGAGGTCGGGAGCACAGAAGAAATAACAGAGATGATTTGAGTCAAAGGGATTTGAGGACTGCCCAGAAAGGCTTCAATGGCGAGCCTCCACATGATGGTAATGGCTTGACTCATGATTTTGTTTCGGGGAACTTTGAACAAAAGGATATGGAAATGAAACGAACGGGAAGGCAAAGAGAAGTTGTTAACTTCAAGACCCTTTCTGAACAGTTGAACGAGGTTCGAATGGATAGTGATGATGTAACATCATCTCATATCCATCTTCATGGTGAGCACAATCAAAAAGAGCAAACTGGTGAGGATGCAGAAGCTAGCGTTCATGGCTATTGTAATGGACCGACTAGGGGTAAAAGGCGTAAGTTCCGAGCCACAAGAAGAACACGAACTGTTAAGACATCAAAAGATTCCGGGGCTCAAAGTGAAATGTCTGTGGCCTCCAATTCATTGTCACAAAGTTCAGCTCACCCAAAGTGCATGGAACAGGAAGAAGAAGAGTATAATGAGCAGAATGTCACAAGAGCTCCCAGAAATGGGTGTGGCATTCCTTGGAATTGGTCAAGAATTCATCACAGGGGAAAATCATTCCTCGACATGGCTGGAAGGAGTTTGTCTTGTGGTTTGTCGGACTCAAAATCAAAGAAAGGTGGTTCAGGTCCCCGAGGTAGAGATGTTTCTGACATGCTTGTGAGGTCTGACCGCTCAGATTCGTCTACTAAATCTGATGCAGAAGCAATGCCTCTTCTAGTGGAGGCATCTGGATCTCATGGAAGTACTGACAATGCTGCTTGGGTGCATGACTATTCCGGGGAGTTAGGTATTTTTGCTGATAATCTATTAAAGCATGAAATTGATTCTGACCTTGTTTCGGAAGCTAGATCAGGTGATCAACACAAGTTTAGAAGGCAACGCAATGGTAGGCACCAGAACTTTACTCAGAAATACATGCCAAGAACCTTCAGAGATTTAGTGGGTCAGAATTTGGTGGTGCAAGCTCTTTCAAATGCTGCTGTTAGAAAGAAGGTTGGCTTGTTGTATGTGTTTTATGGACCCCATGGCACTGGAAAAACCTCTTGTGCACGCATATTTGCCAGAGCTTTAAATTGCCATTCTTTGGAGCATCCTAAACCCTGTGGATTATGCCACTCTTGCATTGCATATGACGTGGGTAAGAGCCGAAATATAAGGGAAGTAGGTCCAGTCGGTAATATCGATTTTGAGAACATTATGGATCTAATTGACAATATGATTCTTTCCCATCTGCCATCCCAGTACCGGGTCTTTATTTTTGATGATTGTGATACTTTGTCTCCTGATTGCTGGAGTGCTATATTAAAGGTCATTGATCGGGCACCTAGGCGTGTGATTTTTGTCCTTATCAGTTCAAGTCTTGATGTGTTGCCTCATATAATTATATCCAGGTGCCAGAAATTCTTTTTCCCAAAGTTGAAAGATGCGGATATTATATATGCTTTGCGGTGGATTGCGTCAAAAGAAGAGCTAGAAATTGATAAGGATGCACTAAAACTTATAGCGTGCAGGTCAGATGGATCCTTGAGGGATGCAGAGATGACTCTTGAGCAATTAAGTTTGCTTGGGAGGAGAATATCCGTTTCTCTAGTTCAGGAACTGGTAAGTATTGTCATGCAGGGGCCTATGTATTAAATTTCCTTATTATTCTAAATTGTCTCACAGTAGGGCATATTTCAGAACTAACAGTTCAGTTAAGCATTCCAGCTATCTAAGTTGGATGTTATATACTCATATTGATTGTTCAGTTAGAGTTTGAGTTCGCTAGGGCAAAGAGTATGATTCTTCTGTTTCTAGCACCGGCAAGTTTCATAACATTTTTTGGAAAAAATATATATATATATCTTGCTGTCTAACTTGTAGTTTACTTTCCTTTCTCAATCTTATATCATATTTTACATTTTAATCTTGCTAGATATGTTTCAGATCATTCTCCAAATGTATTTCAGTTTAAATATTGATCATATAGAAGCTTATGCTTTTCTTGTTGTGAAAAGTAACTCGTGTTTCCTTAATTGCAAAGATTTACGATGAGTTAATTTCATCTCTTGTATTGCTTATGAAGGTTCTGTTACATTGCCTTAATTATGGTGGTACCTTATTAGCGGTAGTGGAAGTTTTTGGATAAAATATATGCAATTTTTTTTTTTTTTTTTGGTTAATTTCTTTGTTATTTAAAAAGTGGAGCCTTGGAGCAGTGGCAAAGTTATTCCAATGAGGATAGCAGCAACTGAAAATTGGATTGATTAGAACTTTGGAATTGGATTTAGATCTTCCCAAGCAAAGATGTACTAAGAACTTGAACTCAGGCAATGAAGCAAAGCTTCGGATTCAATGCAAAATTAGTGGTGTATTGTAGTTTAAATCAAAGATAATCTCACTTGAACATTGTTTTCTATTTATGCAATTTACTCATTATTTTCTAAGTCAGAATTTTGAAAAAATGAAAAATTCTAAGCATATATGGGGGGTGATTTAGTACACCGCACTATAACAACTCAGAAATCAATACTTGGTACATGATTGAGTGAATATGATCCTAATTTTCATGTACTTGGTGCTCAGCAGTTACTTATTTGAACACTTAACATTTTGGTGAAAGGCATGGAAATTGCTTTTATACTGTACAACAGTTCCTTTTTCTCCCTTTTTTTTTTTTTTTTTTTTTTTTTTTTTGCGCAATTTACTCAGTTGGTTGCTACAAATGAAGTCCCTAAGATTAATGTATCATTTTCAGGTTGGACTTATCTCTGATGAGAAGTTGATAGATCTACTTGATTTAGCATTATCAGCAGATACAATTAACACTGTGAAGAATTTGAGAGAGATTATAGAATCTGGAGTTGAGCCATTAGCTTTGATGTCACAACTTGCTACAGTAATCACCGATATTCTGGCTGGTAGCTATGATTTTAGAAAAGAAAGGCCAAGAAGGAAGTTCTTTCGAAGACAGCCTTGTGAGTCCAAGATTATTTGGCCCAATACATATTGAAGATAATAATTGCCTCATTCATTGATTTTGACGTAACAAAATAACTCGCAAAGTGTAAACTAAATTAGGATTTGTTGTGCTGTTGCATATTTATCCACTCATTATTTTATGACCCTTAAAATTTAAAATGGTAGGGAGATTAGTAACTATACTTATTTTTTCAGCTAATCTGAAGCATTGTAGTTAGTGTTTTTTATTGTTAAACTCATTGTTGTTAAAAGCGTTAGGCGCCAAGACCCTTTGTCACCCAATGTGCTTGCTTGAGTAAGGTGCGGCTCTACTTTAGAGAAAAAGAAATAGAGAAAAAAAAATAAAGACTTTAAATATTCTAAAAATAATCAAATATAGACTTTTGTATGCATCACCATTTAAAAAAAAAAAAACGTTCATAATATTTATCCTATTAGGTAAACATAGCAATGATATCATTAATCATGTAATAACAACTATTCATTGCAAAAGATGCAAGTTCAAAACAAAAACATAAGCTTATCTATTTAAAACTAATAATGAAAAAAAGTTTTAACAGACCCAAATCTTCATCCACATCCATCACCCTGTTGTCATTGTCTATGCTCTTATCACATCCAACACTAAAAGAACATGTCAAATCACCCTATGTCAAACTTTCATTATCAAAAACCAATTCATCTTCTACGCTGGAAGCACAAAAACCCATATCTGTTATTAACCATTTGTTACTATCATCAATATCATGCAAAGAGATATGATCAATTACATTTCGATAGTCATAATGAAACTTTGAACTTTATGGCCTAAAATCTATTTTTATTTCTGGCTTCAAAATATATTATTTAAATATCTTGGTCAAAAATAATGAATGAGTCTTGCATTTATGCTAAAAAAACAAAATGTTGCATAACATGAAAGAGGTAGCTCCTGAAGCGCCTCTCGCTTGGGCCAAGGCACTCGCCTTACTAATAGCACCTTGCCTGGTAGCATGTGAGGCACTTAGGCATCACCTTGTGTTGCCCCATCGCCAAAGGGTTATCTTTTGTTTTTCCTCTTTTTTTCTCTGACTGACAGAGCAAATTATTGGTTTCAGTATTGAAAGAAGATATGGAAAAAGTACGTCAGGCCCTGAAAACATTATCTGAAGCAGAAAAACAGCTGAGAATGTCAAACGACAGGTTGACGTGGCTAACAGCTGCGTTGCTGCAACTTGCTCCTGACAAGCAGTATATGTTGCCCAGTTCTTCTGCAGACACTAGTTTTAACCAGAGTCCCTCGGTCCAAAGAAATGTTGGTGGAAGAGAGAGACCCAGGAAGAGTAATGCTGAGATGACTAATACTGAGGAAGGATTGTC
Organism: Sideroxylon spinosum; assembly: GCA_003260245.2. Classification (NCBI taxonomy): domain Eukaryota; kingdom Viridiplantae; phylum Streptophyta; class Magnoliopsida; order Ericales; family Sapotaceae; genus Sideroxylon; species Sideroxylon spinosum. The sequence continues at coordinate 6,451,000 of QLOD02000024.1, read as the reverse complement.
AATGCATGACAGCAGAATAGAAAACCTTCAAGCTGGAAGGTCTGGTGATGCTTATCATAATGCTAAAACGACAGATAACGCTACAGATAGAAGAAGACATTCAACTTCTGGGATGGTTCCTCAACAGACATTCACACTCTCTTCTAATATGCATAGAACAAGTGACAGGCTGTTATCAGGTAGAGTCCATAACGGAATAGAAGAAATTTGGTTGGCGGTGCTTGGAAAGATTCAGACTAGTAGCATAAAAGAGTTTTTGTATCAGGAAGGAAAGCTTATTTCAGTCAGCTTTGGTGCAGGTACTTCCAGCATTGTTCTTGCCAATTTCACATGTTATTTCACGTCTCCTTTTCATACTTTTTAGAAAATTTTCCATTGTTGAATTTTATGTTTTTTCTCCCCTTCTATTTATTTATTTTTTTGTTGGGATGTTAACTGATTATTATGTCAAATTTGTCTAAACATCATTTGCATATGAAAACCTTTAAAGACTGTACATATGTCAGCCCCATGACTTGCGATCAGTTTCCTACCTTCAAACTAAATTGCAACCCTTCCTCTAACAGCTACCAAACTGTTAAACCATATCTGCACCAGGATGAATGAAAAGGTTATATAAAATGCCTGTAGTAAAGCAATTATTTAAAGGTAGAGAATTTACATTTAATTTCTAAGAAATTAATATCCGCCTCGGTGAAAGAGTTTTTGGGCTATTAATTTATCAGAAAAACTTGAGAGGACTTTAATGAGAGATTAATATATCATATTTCTTAAATACGGATGGTTCAAGTTGATTAAAGTCTTGGTTGAAAGATGTTGCAGTCATTATATCCTATTGTGGAAGTGGTGCACATAAAGTTTATAGATGTGAGGAAACAATTCTCAGCCCGTCGAAGTTCAGAATGCAGTTAATGCTAGAGATTTTGGACTCAGAAATGGCCTAAATAAATTTTCTTTGCATGCCCACATCCATCGAATTTCCTAAACCTTTTTCAGGTGAATACAAAAATACCCTTAGTTAACATTTTGTGCAATCAATATATTTTTATGCCATTCTGTTGGCACCATTCACTTTTCAAATTGTATAACCACCTCAAAAGAACAAAAACCTTATATCAATTAGACTCTGTGTTGACCTTGCTGTGAATTATCTTTTGAATTTTTCTTTGACATACTCAAAATTTACGTTCATATTGGAAGTTTGTAGCTTCCAAGGTGGCCAAACTGTTCTTCGCTGAACATTACCAGAAACATTTAAATTATTAATTTTTATGCTGTTTAGAATATCGTGCTGAACTCATCTTGGAAAACTTGTCTTCAGGATTAGGTTGAATTTTCATGAGTGCCATTTCCAAGGTTTCATCGTGGTTCATTTTTGGGGAAGCATGTTTTTATATTCTTTCATGCTTCTAGAATAATTTCCATCCCTGATGGGACTATTCACAATGGCTAATTCTATTCTCTAATGCTTCTGTGATACGTCTTGCATTGTTTCCAAGGTTATTTTTTTCTTTCTTCACATTTTTTAGGACATCCACTAGTCCCTCTAATTCATTTATCATTTTTTTGTAGGCCCAACTGTTCAGTTGATGTTCAGATCTCACCTGAGAAAATCCAGGGCGGAGAAGTATAGGGCACACATATTACAAGCATTTGAATCTGTTCTTGGATCCCCAGTGACAATTGAAATCAGATGTGGCGAATTCAGGAAAGACGCAAGGCCTGGAGCCAATAATACGCCACTTGTCTTACCAGGTTCTCAGAATGGTTCATCTCAGGTGCATTCAAATGGAGGGATTTTGAGTGGAAAGAGAGGGGCTATGATAGGATACAATGAGATCAGCAAAATGGAAAGAGATGGTTTAATTCAAGCACAGCAGCTGTTACAGTCTGATTCAGCTGGAGTGGGAAGGAGTGAAATTGTTGGAATAGCTTCTCCTGGCGAACCAATAGGCAATGGGCATAAAGATAACATCACTCTATATGAAAGAAGAGACCTGGGAAATGCTTTGGTGGGAGAAGCAGAAGCTTCACACAAGAACTCTGCCACACCTTCCTTATCAGAACGAAGAACGTCAGGCCAACAAAATCAGAGCCAGAGCCTTGTAAGAAGTAAGATGTCCCTTGCACATGTAATTCAGCAGGCAGAAGGATGCGCACAACGAAATGGATGGTCAAAACACAAAGCAATATCTATTGCTGAAAAGCTCGAACAAGAGAACCTGTATGTGTTCTGATGCTTTTATCTCTTCCTTTATTTTTCGTTTAATTTCCTGTAAAGAGCTGGCCTAGGAAAGCTGCTGGGATATTTAGAGAACTAGATTATTGACAAAGTGACAAAATTCTCTCTAACCGAAACAATTGAGGAGTGCAAAGAAGCTAAACATTTTGAATGAGACAGTCATTGATGTGGATATGCGTACACTGGACTTTTAGACCAATCTCTATGTGTGGTTGGTCTTAATATCATCTATTGTCTAATTGCATGGTTCTTTTGTATTGGCTCTTCTTTTAAAATGCCCATCTTTGATAAATAGTGTTTGCTGAGGGCATATTGTCATGAAAGCTACTTGTGCATTCAATTTGTAGGTAGGTGAAATCTCTCTTTGATGCGGAAACCTTTGAATTGTCTCTGAAATTTCTTGGTTTCTGCAGGAAGCTAGAACCTAGATCAAGAAGCTTGCTTTGCTGGAAGGCATCTAAAGTAACTTGCCGGAAGGTAAATTTGATTAATCTGTTATCAGCTTATAGCAAAGGAAATCCACTTTCTATGAGCTGCATCATAATTAGATTACTGAACTTTCCACATCTCTTGCTGAGTTTAATGAGTGGGATCCACTTGAAATATTTGGGAGCGCCTTGGCTATATTAGTCACGATAAGACACTCTTGTATATTTGCTTGGCAATAGACTGGATGTTTGACATTGTGCTTTGTTAGTACTTTTTATTATCCAAATGAAGTAACCTCTCTACATTGTAAGAAGTACATATATACTAATCATGTTTAGTGCCACGCAAGAACGCAAGTATTATACCTAAGATAACTTAATGCATGAAAAATATGAATAGTACAAACATTTCAAGAATGAAACTTATCAGTTTAGGCTGATCAATTCGGAAATTTCTTTATCCTCGGTTATTGATAGATGTCCTCTAAATTATCGCAAACCTGATCCAAATATGTCTCAAGACATTTGATCATAAATCTCTAGAGAGTAATTAATTTGCATGATCTAGTCTTGGTTGTTGCTTTCTTTAGTAGTAGAATTTACTACTTTTGTTGTTTTAGTCTGCAAGATTAATTTTTTACTTGTATTTTTTTTTTTGAAATGCAGCTTTCACGTTTGAAGATTAGGGCGAGAAAGCCACAAACTTTGCTGAGATTTGTCTCGTGTGGGAAATGCGTGTCTTCTAAGTCACCAAGGTAGTAATGCAAGGAAAATCAGATTGGACGGTCCAGAAGGCTTTTGGTGAAGAGGAGCTCATTTAGATTATTTTTATCCATTCATTTTCCTGCTGTTTAAATTTGGTCAATCTTGAATCAATTAATAGAGGATAAATTAGATAAGAATAGAAACAAATTAGAGCAGCTTATAGTAATGAATTTTTGGTTGTATTCTTTGTAGTCCTTGATCTTATTACTAGACTTTTCCCACGCATACTTGATTACACTCCTTATTTAATAGTTGCAGTCATAATCTATGAATGTTCGGATGCTTTTCTTTTTGACTGAGGAGCACAAGCAGATACATACATACGAACATATATATGTGTATATATATGTATGTATATATGCAGATGAATTGCTTGATTTTTGTAGGTGCATCAAGGCTTCAGAAAAAGATCAAACTTCTTATTACTAGGTAACTTCTAAACAGTGATCACCTCCTAATGACTTGGTTGATTTTCTGTCTGGAAGATCACCATGCAGATTGAAAATGAACCATGGTAGTTCCTTGGAAGTTATTAGCAACTGTCACCCTTCCAAACACGACCTTATTAGCCCTGAAACTAAACCACCTGGGAATTTTTTGGTCTATCACATTGTGGGTAGCATTCAGAGTTGGAAAATGGGTTGTTTTTGCTAAACAATTTCTCTGATAGTGCCAAAAAGGGGACTCTGCCCATGGAATTACTTGGGGAATTATTTATTTTACTTAGGCAGCTGAATTTTAATTCAAATTTTCGATTTAATGGTCATTGATCAACGCTGATTAGTCAAATAAAACAGGTAATTAATTTAATTCCGTGGTCGGCGGGTCGGAAATTAAGCTATGTTCGGACTGAGCCGAAATCTTTGTCCATAGATAATTAAAACTTTTTTTTTTCTTTTTCCTTTTCCCGAGGGCCAGCTATGTTACCTTGATAGGTGAGTGGGAAGTGCAAACGTGGTTTCTGACCGTAGTTTATTTGAATTTGATCTGTTTTTCCTTTTTATGGGAAAATAATAGAGATTTTGATCAAACAAAATTTATATATACTAGTTAAATATATTTACTATAAAAAATTAATTTTTAAACTAATATCAAATAAATCTTTTTAAATAGGTATTTAATTGATAGAATGAAATTGGTAGAACAAGTTTAAAAATTCAATTAAAAAATAAATTTGGAATAATAATGAAAATTTAATATTGAAAACGACTAATTAGACATGTATCTTAACCATGTACATGCTAGACATGTGAGCTTGAGATGAAAAATTGAGTCCCAATAAGTGCCCTCAAACATATCCTGGCATTTATAGTTCAAAAACTTAACAAAAAAGTTTACAGAATTTTATAAATCTTTATAAATGTTTTTTTCCACTTCGAATTATGTATGTTTTTATAAAATCTCTACAAATCTCTATAACTCTTTAAATTCTAATAAAATTTACATAATCTTTTCCAATGCACCGTTCAAACAGATTTCTTCTGTTAGAATTCGTTTGAATAGACTATTCAAACGAAATTTTTCTATTCATTTCCGCATTTTTTTTTTTAGTTTATTAGTTGTACTCAAAATCCTAAAAAATTGCTCAAAATACATTTTAATCTTAACTTTCTTTTTTTTTTTTTTTAACTCAAAATTGGGGATTGTTTGTGTGGGTTTGCCTGTGGGCCCATATGTGGCGCTTTCAACTGTACGGTGCGACTTATCAAGCAATGACAACCAGACTGATGTGCCTAAAAAAATAATAACAAATAAACAAACAAACTGTAATTCTAGGAAAAAATAAAAAATAAATAAAAAGGAAGAAAGAAAGAAAGAAAAAGATTGAAAATGTTGGCACAATTTTGAGTGGTTTTGATTTCTAGTTCAATTCTTGGAGTTCTTTCTATGCTACCACTAATTTATACGGTGGTTGTGCATGCAATGATATCTTCTTTTTTTTTTTTTTTTGTAAATTAGACATTTTTCTTTCTTTTCTTTTTTTCTTTTTTTGTTAGTTCCTTTAATTTGTCAATTTTATTGAATATATGGTGTTTTGTCAACTGGTCATTGAACCCTAACTATTAGCAACCATGGACTTATCCAACTGAATTCATTTCCATTTTTATTTATTTATTTGGCATCTAAATTTTCGGCCACTTAAACTTTGGACTCTATGAATGGTGCTTCTTAGCTTGAATTTTAAAACTAGAAACCAATACCATTTACAAAAGTAAAATTAAAAACATGAATAAAGAATACAAAAATACTTGAAATTTTATAATGTGTTAATATATATATATATATATATATATATAAATCTTTACCAATATTTTGTTAAGATTAAAATTATAATGATAAAAGGTCCAATTGGCGGAGTCGTTGGTGGTCCAGGTTAATAATATTTTTCTATCATGGAAGAACAAGAGGAGAGAGTTTTTGATTTTTTTAGAACATACCCTTATTGAATTTCTTACATTCTTTATGTAGTGGGTGTACTTTTCAATTTTTTTTTTATTTTTTTTTTAAATTAAAAAGTATTGCAAGTCTTCCGGACTATCATATCTAATTTTTTTTTTTCATACTCATAATAGATTTGAAACAATGTGTCAATAACAAACCCATCAACTAGCAAGTTCTAGGGCTACAAGGATTGAGATGCGATCATGATTTTCTAATCAGCGGATTCTAGGGAGTTATGGGGTTGAGATGCAATCTTGATTTTTTTCAAGTGATTTAATGGTTCTGAAAATTTCTAAAAGTTATTTAATTTTTATTTCATTGCACGAATTACAAACCTATAATTTTTATCAAATTTTATAACTTTTTATCAATCCAAACGCTCCTTAATAACAAATTATAATTGGGTCTAAATGCCCCTTAATAACATTATTATTGGGTGGGTTGATTACGATTTATATCAAAATTACGGTGGATTTAAATTTTTTTTTGGGTGAATTTTAAGTATAATTTTTTTTGATATTTTTCAATATATTTATAATTTGATTTACATATATACAAATTCCTAACAACT
>QLOD02000024.1:6255155-6268389 GCA_003260245.2 Sideroxylon spinosum | reverse complement strand
TTTGTTAATCATGAAGGGCATACCATTTTCTTTTTTCTACATCCAGAAAGTTTGTGGCATGTTTATATTACATAATTTGGTTATGTACGCCATGTTTCTACCAATACTTTGAGTTTCTGGTTCCATCTCAAAATGAAATTGATACAATGCACATATATGATCAGTGATGTTATTGCCTCTTGTGACAAAGAGAAAATATCTGACTTAATTTTTCAGCAACTACTGATGCATATTTAGCCACATCCATCTTTGAATTTGATATTCAACCATTTTATGGAACTAATTTTCATTTTTCTAGGTGAGAACTGACATGTATTAGATGCTTAATTCCAAGATCTATTTATTGACAATCGCTGAAACTTTGACCTTGTCTAGCGTCAAATGCCAACTTTGTGATCCTTGTGCTCTAATTGTGATCAAATATTGGTTAAAAGCAATTGAGTTCGTATTGCTCACATCCATTGGGTATTTACCCTAACCAATGTCCTAAAATAATTCTAATCTATGTTCAGATTAAAACATGCTAGATTTGTGTTCTAGTTGGTGTATGTTTGGATATTATTTTTTGGAAAAAAGTTGCTAAAGTTACTCACCAATGGCCCTGTTTTATATTGTTTAGATGTATACAAAAAATCACGACCATTTTCTGGTCATTGTTTAATTAACATTTAGCATGATCAACTTTTTTGGGGTTGACTTCTGGAAAAAATTATCATCGTTGTCATCATTATTACAAGCTTGCAGAACATGATCTTAAACCAATTGGAAACAACGTCCTAATTTTCGAGCTAGCTTCTTATCCATACTATTACATAGATGAAACACTAGGGTATTGGTGAACCCTAAAATTAATGAAGTTTCAATTTTGGTGAAACTTTTTTAGTTTCATAAAATACCCTTCAACCTCCCATTAGATTTAGATTTTAAATCAAACATCTGCTAAAAGCTATCCCTCATTAAGTCATTTTACAAATTTCAGATTTTTAACCACCACATTATTTTACTTTTATACCCTTGACTAAATTACACAAATGAAGTGATAACCACGCACATTGTGTGTGCACACGTCTAGTTTTAATTATGTACTCTCAGACAATTTTATTAATGTTGCGTAAAACACAATAATTATTAAAAAGAAGGTACCTTAAACTGTGGCAAAATAATTAGAATTCTGGTTTAGGGTGGTATATATCCCTCATTCTTTATTATCTGTCTACTTCTCATGTGATTGCCACAAATTCTTTCTTTGTGCTAAAATTAAAGTATACATGGACCTGGATCTTAAACAGCATTCTATGATTTTTTTTTTTTTTTAAAACTATGGTCGGTTCCATCTTTGTGAAATTCTAGCTTTTAATTTTTTTTTTCTTTTGTAAATTCCTTTGGCAATACAGGCTTTTAAGTTGTCATTTGTAATGTGCTCTGTAATTTAGATGATTGAAGGCTGCCCTCCATTTTATGCAAAGCGCGAAAACGAAGTACCTGAAGCATATGTTGCAAAAAAGCGGCCTCCATTTAGAGCTCCAGCTAAGCATTACTCGCATGGACTTAAAGAGTATGTTCTATACATTTCTTAAAAATCCACATTGTATTTGAGAATTTTTCTTTTGTGTATAAAATTAAAACTATTTTAAGGAGGTTGTGGGTTTTATTATCTCCCACACCAACTTTATCTTCTAACTATAAATTAATGTTTTTCTTCAAATGCCAAATAATAATAATAACAACAACAACAAAAAAACCAGGTTCATACAGATAATGAAACTAGGTATCATATTCTCTGTACTTTTTTCCTTTTGATTTTTAACTGTTCTTGTTTCTCTTAGAAATATTAAAAGCAGAGAGTCGATGGTATTGTGATATCCACTCGACAATTCTTAATTCTTTCTTTCTATTACAGGTTGATTGAGGAGTGCTGGAGTGAGAACCCAGCCATGAGACCGACTTTCAGGCAAATAATTGCTAGGTTGGAAACCATATATAACACTGTTGGTCACAAAAGGCATTGGAAGGTCTCCTCTCTGTCTTGATCTTGGCGTGCACACGCATCCACGGGGATTTTTTTTTTTTTTTTTTTGAAGGAAAAATATAAAAATCTCTCATAATATATATAAATAAATATCCTTTTGCTTATCTATAAATGCTTGTGAAAAAAAAAAAAAAAAAAGAAAGAAAGAAAAAGGAAAAGGTTGACACCAAAGAAAATCGATCATTTTGATGGGATGTAGACCTCAAAGTCAACTGAAAGAAGATCAATTCATTGTTAGGTCTGTAAGGACTTTGCTACCGTCTTATGAAGCATTTGGAAGATAGCAAAGATCTTATCCGGCCTGTTAGTTTTGGACCTTTTTGGTCCGTGCCGAATACTCTGTTTTATCTAGGGAACTGGGTGCCAAAAATACTATCTTTTATATGGGAAACCGGGTGCATAGTGGGTTATTTTGGGACTTCATTTGCATGCTCTCCCCTACTTGATTACTCTCTCTCTCTATAATGTATATTAATTTTTAATTTTTGGATATCTTGTTGATTGTATATGTACAGGTTAGAAACCTGAAATGCTTTCCAAATCTGGAGGCAATGTGGAAGAAAAATGGTAGCGTAAGCAGCCGTGACAGTTCATCACGCTCTACCAGAACCTAATAAATTGTGGGATATTTGCTTCTTTTACTTTAGAATTGTGCAGAAAGTTCTGGCTTCCAGCTTTGTGGGTACAAAGATTTTGTTTACGTAATTAGAGATCTAGTTTTCCATTGTATTTTCCAATCAGAGGCACTAATATTTCTTCCTGATTTGTCAAAATTTCCGTCTGCATTTGTGAAATGAGAACAAAAGGTATGGCTTCCATTGGTTGAAATATACCATTTACATACCTATGATCGTTATTACGTTGAAAAGTTTGGCTTTTTCATTCGAATGTGATTTTTTTTTTTTTTTGTTATTCATATTAATCTAAACAAAACATTAAAGAATAGATGAAGATGTACTCAATAGCCTATTATGAGAATATTCAATTAAAAAAAGAAGAACATCCGCTCAAATCTATCCAAAGAAATGAATTTGTATCACCGGCTAACTTTAAAATTTCATTTTTTTTTTTTTGGATAACAGTAAAAAAAAAAAAAAATATATATATATATATATTGTGAAAGTGAAAGGTTTTTAATTATACACATTGGCCTTAGCCAAGTCACCAACTGAAGAAGAAATAGCCATCAACATATTTGCATGTTAAAGAAAGGAAGTTTTTTGGAGTTCTGAAAAAATAATGAAAATGATCGAAACTTAACGCTGATGTGTGGTAAAAATGACCTATCACGAATTTTGATTTGAAAAATTTGAGATCCCAAACCGCGTCAAAATATGTTAGGAGAGTCGATGAAATGAAGAAGAATTAAAGTTGGATTGTGACAGGTACGACTTTGAGTGCATATATTCCTAGAATTAGGTCATGCATTTAAGGTTGGCCCTGCAAACTTTCAGTGTCATTTTGAAGGTTCAAAGCAAATGAATGTTTCTTCAGGTGGTCCCCTTCTTGGAAAGAATATTGGCTTTGATCAGACTTTGATACGTATGTTGCTTTTTTTTATTTCTCTGGTAGTTACAGCATGCGAAAAAAAAAAGAAAAAAAGAAAAAAAAAGAGAGTTAAATTTCCCTCGTAGTAGATGCTACGCCAATTAAAATCATAGAAGGGAAAAGTAGAGGTTTACACTGCATGGGATATTAGTCACGTGACATCAAACTCTTACAACTAGGATAATTAGATTAAAATTTAACGATTTAAATTTATTCAATGATTTTTAAATTAAAAATATATAAATAAATCTGGACCATTTATTTATAATCCAACGACTCAAATATGATGTTTAGGTAACATTAAGGGAGAGAGATATCAACTCCCTTGAATCCGAGTAAAGAACCTACAAAAATTGTCATATATATTTTTGAATTTGTTTAAATTTTTTGTAGTTGTTCTCGATTTGAATTTATTATTTTTATTTGGAATCTCAAATTTGCAAAATCCGTCTCATTAAAATTAATTTTGGTCCTTTAATAATTAAAACTTTACATCTACAAAGTTAATATCAAACACCCACTTACTTTCCATTGATCACTAACTTTATCAAATCATAATTGATGGTGATTTTAAATAAATGGAAATGTGAAAATTATGGGTTCGTAATTTATGTAATAAGATAAAAAGTAAATAGTTTTTAAATATTTTAGAGTTTTTTGACGTTTATTTGTGTGCATAACGCATCGTAATTGAGGTATGATAATTAAGAGATTTAAATCTAATTAAGAGAATTTTTTAACTAGTTTAGGAATACTTAATCATATTGTAAAAAGGTAAGAATATCTAAATAAGGTTTTGAGTTCACAAGAGTAGAATAATAATTATTTCTAATACTTAAATATTCCTAATCTAAGTTAGAATAAAAATAGTATGTCAATGTAAATAACTCATTCCACATATGTTGCTCTCATTTGCTGCTGATAGAAGTATGTGTAGTTTTAGTTTCAAAATCAATGGTATATTAATTTTTTATTTTGCGAAGAGTCCTTCAAACAAACTTTTATACTTCACATTTTAAAAATTAATGAAATCACTAATTTCTTCATCATCAAATAAAAAAAATTCAAATTATATTACAGGTAAAAATTGTATAATAAATTCCAATTCCATGAAATTTTTAGTTTTCTCAACTTGAAGACCAGTTATATTTCCTTGCTCCAAAACTAGTGATTTTTAATTATAACGGTCTTTGAAAATATCAATTGGTCCATGAATGAAAAAGTTACCTTTTTCCTCTTGAACCTCCTCATCTTGAAGTATGCATTCATCTCCACGAACCTACATAGTTTCGACATCTTCGTGAAGGTTGTTATCATCCTTTGAATTGCATTTTTGTACCTTTTTTTTTTCTCAATTTCCTTGAACGACCTAAGTAGGTGAATATTGGTTTTAAACTTGATTTGGAATAAAAGAAAGAGAATATTTCAGAATTTGATTAGGGTTATAAGTCCTCAATTATGATTCAAATTAGTAAATCCTAGTTGGTGTAAGACTATAACTCATTACAATGGTAAGATTTTTATACTCTAGAATACCTGTTACTTATTTTTGGTTAATATTTGAGTTTTTAGATCATTTGAATATTTAAATATGAGGTTTAGTTTGGCCGATTGATGGATTTATTTTATTTTTCTAGATCAAGTTGGGTCTAGAGTTGTATTTGAGCTTAAGTATTGGGCCAAGGGAGCTTGACCCCTTCTTTCTTCCATTTTTTTTTTCTATTGATGCACCAAAAAAGGAAAAAAAAATGAGGCTTTGAGGGTAAGGTTTTGGGGGTTTGGCTAATCTCCTTGTGCTAATTATTGTGGTAGTGTCAATTTACAGAGAGCGTGATTAGTGGAGGAGAACTAAGTTTGTGAGATCAAGGGTTTTAGTGGGTTTGTTTAATTTTCTTCCTATTTTAGTTGGATTTAAGGTAAGTGGGATATTTTTATGTATTTAATTCTTATTATTGTATGATTTGATGACATTTTATACCTTGATTGAGGATTCTTAGTGATATATATGTTTATATGCATATATGTAGAGATGTGTATATACGTTCATATTTAATAAATAAATTTAGATTTCTTGAGTTATTTGTAAACTCGTGGTAGATTAACGTGTTCTTGAGATTGTTACATATTTATATATAATTAATTTTTGAATTTTTGACTTGAAATGGTAATTTAGGGATTTTGGATTTTGTTTTTAGCTTGAAGTCTGCTAGGGATTATATTGTATATTGGCAATACCATGATCAAACAAAAAGTTCTATAGTGACTAGATTTAGTGTAGGCTAAGACACTATAGTCTTGATCTAGTAGAAGTCTAAAGATCTTAGGAAAAGTTATCCAAATACTTTTAAAAGTCTAAAATGAGTTAAAAAAAGCCAAACGAGTGATAACGCAGGAAGGGTGCGAGATGATCGCAGTTAGTTATGGGAAAAAGCTGAGAATCACCTCCAGAAATTGGCCTTGCTTGAAGACCGCGGGAAGACCACTTGAGCACCTTCCCACAAAGTGTTATTTTTCAACTTGAGACTCTGTTTTTCGTACCCTAATTGACCCAGGTCTTGTTATACAAATAAGGGATGTATCTAGGGTTAAAACACAAAGAGAGAACATTAATTAGAGGGTGCTAAATAGTTTCAAAGTTCTCTCAAATTGCTTAGCCAAGCTTTTCAGTACTTCAAAGTTTAATTCGAAGGAGTTCGGATTTGTGGTTCGTGATCGCTGAGGATTCATCACGTTGAGGATTCAACAAAGCTACTGAGGTGTTAGTATTGTGCTTTCGAGGAGTCAGAAGGTTTTCACTAAAGGAGTTGGTGAATCGAGAATTCGAGTAAATGTCAACAAAGTACAGAGTCGAGGAGTCGATCTATCGAGAATTCTGAGTTTGTAACCAACGTTTGATTATAGTGGAAGTTTAGAGGAGTTTCCCTGTGTGGGTATCCTCACCTTATATATATAGCCTTTATGCATTCAATAATTGTGTGATTGATTGATTGGGATGTCTAGCAGTACATGTGAATTTTCAAAGTCAAATCAAAATTCATTTTTAGTTTTTGCCATTTGATAGGATTTGGAACGTTTGTAAGTTATCATATGGAGTTCAGACATCCGCAGACCATTAGAATAGGGTTTGAACAGGGCTAGCAAATATCTGAATTTTTTTTTAAAAGTTATTTAAATTCTTTATTTTTAATGGTTGGCAAAAATATGAAATTCCTTCTTAAAAGTTATTTAAATTCTTTATTTTTAACCCTTTGCCTTGGCTACTAATGTTGGTATAACTTTACTCCAAATCATTATATCTTATGGAATTATTAAAAGTTATTTGGTGCACGCTGTGAGTCTAGCACGCCTTTAATTATGAAATGAGAGTTCATATTAATAATGTTGTACATAATTGAGCCTATTATATACAGGAGATTGGCGTTGTATATTTAGATTATTATGCTTGGCTAAAATAGCCTTATTGTTATTGATATATTGTGGGAATAACCATGTCGAAATATATAATTAGAGATCGAACATTGGTGGGATATCAATATGAGTTATTGAGATAACGATTGCAAGGATGCAGTTAATGCCTGCCTACTAGTTAATGTCTATCATGAGATACAACAAAAGAATTGATGAAAGACTATGTGATTTACTATTTTCGAGATAGGGAGCACATGGCGGTACTAGTTTGTTGTTAGCAAGATTATAATAATGTGGTTGGTGGCATTACATGCGTAATTAATTGTCACCTAATTATCATAAGCTAAAAAATAGTATGGTTAATGATCTCACATACTTTATTAAGTGATCAATCCTACCGTAAGGTTAAGGTATATAGAGATTAGAATCATATGGTCATGGCATTAGGTTCTCATTTCCATCTAAATAATATTTTGATATGGATGACTATTAGATATATTATTTGTACAACTGAGTATGTACACTTGGCATAATTGCATCATTCTATCTACTAAAACTACGAGCTCACTCCTACCTTATCATAGGTGACCCTTCGGGAGCAAAAAGTAGTCACCCGAGTTGAGTTTATGCCATTAGATTGAACGAGAGACTACATTATCTCCCTTTCTATTTGTATTGTTATTTTTGTGACTCAGATTGTGTGTCCCAACTCTTAAACTTACTTTATTATACCCTATGAGACGTGGTATTTATTAGCGCATAGCTAGACATTTGTATTTAGTATTGTGATATGATTTTATTGTTGGTTAGACTTTACTTGATTGCTACAATGACAACTTTTCAACCATATTTATTATTTTAATATGAAAATGGATGATATATATAGATACTTTGTATTATAATAGATTCAAATTGTGAAAGTTGAACGAAATGGTGATGAAATGTCACTATTCATTGATGTGGCTTGAATTTTCTTTATGTTTTATTTTGGGTTAAAATAGTTATGATTTTCACATATTATTCGTCTCAGGCTAATAAGTTAGGGGCGTGACAATTTTAATTCATACTTTGTCAATTTCATTGACTAGATAGCCTCTTCTATTGTTTCAAAATGTTATTTCGGATTCAAATCCTAGATATTGTTGTTTTAGTTTACAAATGTATCTTGGAACATTTAACATTAAATTACATAGAGATTGTTCTATACAGATAATTTTTGAAATTTTATCACATAGGCATGAATAGTTTTGCTTCCTTGGTGGTAACAAATGTATTTCTTGAATAAAATGTCATCATAATATTTTAGTAGAAATCTGAATTGTAGCATTAATTGCATTTGATTGCATGATCATAGCTTGTTTTTGACTTTGCGCACTCGTGAAGTCTAAAACAATTGCAAACGAATTAAAATTTTATCCATTAATTTTTTTACCTTATTATCTTGTTTAATATCTATGTATTCAAAGGAGTATTATACTTTGTTCAACCACTAAAAAGTTCTTCAACCTCCAACTGTCGAAAAATGAAAAATCTATCTTCAATGGTTGGTACTATTATATTCTATTAATAAGGAAACACGAGAAAAACCTTGTGTCTTATTAATGAAAAGAAAGAAAATCTGACAATATAAAATTGCTCTGATATCATTTGGAAAGATCTCATTTTTTTAGTATGAAAAAAATATGTTCTTGAATTTACTAGAATAGAAAATACAAAAATTTTAAAAATCTCAATTGAAATTAATAATTAAGTAAAAACATAAATTTCAAAGGTCTATTTATAATACTAAGCAATCTTAAATTAAATTAATGTGAACGGTGAATTCCTAACTAGTTTAGGAATTCTTAGTCCTATTTTCTAAAAGATAAGAATAAGCTTTTGTATAAAAATTGAATTATAATTATTCTAAGTAATTAAATTTTCTTAACTTAAATTGAAATGAAAAATAATTGATTATAAACAACTTGTCATGCGTGATAAAATATCAAGGGTAAATACATATAAACTCCTTAAATATTTAGACAATTACACACAAATTCTTTAATATTTGAACTTTGTAAATACCTCATTATTTTGAAATGTTGTTAACTTTTGATCCGCTCCATAATTGTAAAGACAATTATGCCCTTCATATATAAGATGGCACACTTTACTCTATCGGAGGATTCACTTCATTTCATTTGAAGGATTTTTTGAATCCAAATACTCTGAAATGAAATCCTCCAAAACAAAACTCTCAGACTTCTCCGAATTTGTTCTATAGATCGTCTTCTCCATGTTCGATCAGAATTTCTCCCTTTTCCTTTATCAAATGAGGTATTTTGATTTCTCTCTTCATTTATTTTGTTATCTTCCTCTATCATTTATCTTCTCCTAAAAACCCAACATTCAACTGTTTATTATTATTTTTTTTTTTGGTTTTTTGTATGGGTTTTATTTACAATTATTTTTTAGATTTTGTTAATTTGCTGTGGTTTAACCTTTTTTGGGGTGCATTTTTTGGGTTTTTAATTTAACAAAATTTGGGGGATTTGTATTGGGGTATGATCTAGGGTATACTTTAGATTTGGGTTTTTTGGTGCATTTAGGGTTTACGATTTTAATGATTATTATTGTAGTTTTTTAGGGTTTATGATTTTGGTTTTTTAGATCTAATCTAATTATAGTTATTGAAATGCTAGATATTACTGATTTTCAGTAGAGATTTGAAGTTTTGATTTGATTATATTTTTTGAAAATTTGGATAACTGTTTCGCATCTTATCGGGACTGTGGGTGATCTATTGTGCTTATCTATGGCGTTGTGGTGATTTTTATTAATTTTTTTTGTTGTGTTGATATTATATTCAACTTTTGAATAAATATTAATGATTTTTCAGTATTTGAAAAATATTGTTAACTGAGAAAGCATTATTCAAAAGAATACTTTTGAATAAATTTTTTTTTGTTAAGAAGGTAGTACTATCTGAAAGTATTTTTTTTTTAAAACATCCTTCCAACATGTGTTTTTTAAAAGTATCCTTTATAAGAATACTTTCAACTTATTTATATTTTTTTACACATAGAGAGAATTTTATATGTCAATGTGTATATTGTATATTATATGCAAAATGTAATTAATTATAAACACAAAATGCACAATTTTTTTTTTTTTTGCCTTGACTTTTTTGATTTTTGAAATTGTTGAGTTAAAATTGGTGGGAAAAAAAATAAGGCTTGGTTAAATAGTTGCTGGCCCTATGAAGAAAAATTGTTGATTTAAAATTGTTTTTTTCTTTTTTTTTTTTTTACAATTTGTTGGCATTTTTTTTTTTTTTTGGTGTGTGTGTATGAATTCTCCTATGGCCTTTGAGAATTTCTAAAGGGAACTCCCTCTAACTCACCATAAAACCCTATGATTTTTTAGTTCTAAATTTAATTTCAAAATATAAAATTAGAACAATGTAAGTCTTAATTAGTTTCAAATTATTTATTTGAATTTTTCTGGCAAAATCCTAATATTTCTCTAGTATGAAATTTTCTCAAGTGAACTTTTTAAAGTTGTGTCTCATTTTTTGGCTCACTTTTTTATTTATACATTAAGTGAATTAAGTTTTAATTTTGTTATTTATATTTTTTCTAATTGACTTTTTTTGAAATTGTTTTTATTTTTTTTTATTTTTAATGTATGTGTTCTATATTAAATGTAAGTGGATGAATGTATTGAGTATGATTGTTTTTAAATATTTTTGGTATTTTTCAGCTTAATTTTTTATTTCTATTTTCATGTAAATATTGATTATATAAATATATTAATATAATTCTATTTTACTGAAACTTATGTGAGCAAAAGAAAAGTATCTAAGTCTTTTATTCTCGTTAAATGCAATAAAATATATTTAATATGTAATAATTAGTTAAAATTATAACTATGTTGAAAGCAATCTTTAAAATGGTGCTTTAAGGCCCCGTTTGGTAAAGTTTTTTTTTCTGTTTTTCTGTTTATGTTTTCAAAATTCTGTAAACTGACAACAAAAACATGTTTATTAAATCTGTTTTCGTTTTTTTGTTTCGAAAAAAATGAAAACTTAAACAGAAAAAAAAAAAAAAGTGTTTTCACTCTATTTTCTTTTTTTGATGCAAACATTTTTACAAATTTTAATTATCATATTAAAATAAATTACTTTATTTGAATATTTTATTAAACTAAAATTATTAATAATAAATAATACAATTTAATTTAATAACTTTTAATATATTTATTAATTATTTTTAATAAATAATTAAATTAAACTAATTATTAAATAATTTTATTTAATAGGAAATATTAATTATTAAATTATTTTTAATAAATTAAAAATTATAATTTAATACAATAATTAATTTAATTTAATTAATATTAATATATTTTATTAAATAATTTTGATAAAATATAACTTAATTTGACTATGATATTTTGCCAAAATAATTTATTAAGTTATATTTTTAATTTAGTTAATTTAATTTAGTAATTAATCTGATTAATAAAAAATATATTTAATGAAATAAATTAGTTTAATTTTTAATTAATATAAAATATATATTTTGAATTATTTTTAATAAATAATAAAATAAAATTAATTAATTTAACTTAAATTTTATACTTAATTTAATTAATTAATTTAAGTAATTTCGAATATATTTTATTAAATTATTTTTAATAAATTTCAAAATTAGGTCAATTATTAAATTAAATTTAATAATTAATTTAATTTAGTTATTTTTAACTAATATTAAATATATTTTATCGAATCATTTTTTATAAATATCATAATTAAATTATTTGAATTATTATGAAATATATTTTTGTAAATATTATATTGAAATTATAATTAATATATTTTAGATTTATTGGATTAAATAATATATTAATTATATTTATTCAATTTTTAAATAAATAATGTAATTAAATTAACATGAAATATGTTTTTTAATTCTATTAAAATTTTAAGAAACTAATAAAATTAAATATTTTTTGAAAATAAAAAAATTAATAATTATAAACAAAACGACATTTCCAAACACAGTTTCATTTTTCATTTTAGAAAAAATAAATAATAACTAAAACATAAAACAGAAAACGACAACAGAAAAACGACAGCGTTGTTAAACTGGTCATAAAAAACTACTTTGAAAAAGCGTTTTTTAAAAACACTATGTAAATGAATGTTTTTTAAAAGTATTCTTTTAAAAAGTTTTTTCTTTGGTTAATAATAGTTTTTAAAATACTGAACAATCATTAGCATATACCTAAAATTTACCTAAAATATCAGCACAAAAAAAAAAAAATTCTGATTTTTATCCATTTATTTTATCGAAGCTGTTGTTTCTGCGGTCTTTTGTATTCTGGGTTAGTTTCATTGTTGACAAATTTGATGGCTTTGATAGGCATTTTGACTCTTTTCAGTAAATTATTAATTGAAAGAATGCGTGTTTTTATTAACGCCCATTTGATCTGTGTAGTTGTTCTTTGTATTCAGATTGGTAGATAATTTTCTTCGTTTTTGGTACTGGGTTTGCTTTATTTATTAAACTTTGATGATAAACAATTTTGGGTATTATATTCCCCTTTGTATTCCTATATAAAATTATTTTTTTTGTTTTTGTTTTTAATATTATTTTGGTTACTGATTACTTTGTTTATGCTTTGTACGAACTGCGCTTTTTTTTTTTTTTTTTTGTTTGGTGCAGATTTTAGGGGTACCTTCACTCATTTGCAGAGGGGGATTGGTAAGGAAGAAAGGAAGTTTTGAATCATTTTAGTTTTCTAATTAGTGGTTATCTCAGGTTAAATAACCATAAAATAAAAAAAAAATGGAAAAAATGATGAAAGATCATTCCATTCTGGTTTCAAAGGGCTACCAAAAAGCTTCTGAACCTAAAAACAACTGGCCTTCCAAGAGGCAATTGGAATACAACGGGGTGGAAGAAGGTGATGGGAAGAAGTTGGTTAAGTAATCAGAGGATCGCAAGGGTATTGGTTCAGCTGTGATGTTGTTTGGGGTTCGTATCTTCCCTCAAGATCAATCTGATGTCTAGCATCAAGTTGGCCTAATTCACAATTCAATTCCTTTTATCCAAATGGAGGGAGTTTTAGCTAAAGAACGTGAGATAAATTTGAGTATTGGATTCTGATGGTACATTATTTGATTGTAGCTTTTTTTTTTTCTTTAAGTTAGAGAGCTTGCATGCTTTTGTTTATACTTGATGACCGTTTACTTGATATATAATG
>QLOD02000024.1:6217003-6227008 GCA_003260245.2 Sideroxylon spinosum | reverse complement strand
TTCAGTTGGGTGAAATGCATCCCAAAATATATGGTCTTTCCTGTTGGGACATGGATTTTGAAGTGGAAGACATGTAATTTGACCATTGTTCCTCCCTACTCCACAACAACCAGTATTTGTAACTCTAAAACCTGGGAAAAAAAAAAAAATTCATCTTTATATATATACACATAGATATCCATATTTATACTGACATACGTAACAAAAATTACAGATTTCAGTGTATCTTTCTTTATGTATTGACTCTCAATTTTCCTTTAAAAAAATATCTCTTTTAATTTGTAATAATCTTGCATAGGTTTTTTTTTTAATTATCTTATTATTTAATTAATTTTCTCTTTCATAAGTTTCCACTATTTAATGAAAGATTATAAAGTTATAAGAGCAAATAAGGTATTCAAATTAAATTAAAGAAAGTGAATGAAAATGGATGAAGAAGAGAAAGTCAAAGATGGAAGGTAAGAATACAGATAAGGACAAAATCAGTGTTTGGTCAGTCAGGGTGAAAATGGCAAATTGTGTTGGGAGAAAATGGTAATATTTTTATAATAAAATTATTAAGACTAATTAATATAATAAAAATTTTCAGAATAATTCAAATTTTTTCATTAATTTTTTTGTAAATTTTATTATTTTTTATTTTAGTTGGCATGTTTTGACAATAAATTAGTTTTGTATATATGTACTGTATAAGAAAGGAGCCCCATATTATATGATGTTTGTTCGAAGTGTTAAATTTGATAAAAATAAATACAAATTTTTTTAATTTTTTTAATTTTTTTTAATTTTTTTAACGGTTTCTATACCAAAAAGTTTTAATATTTTTAAAATTTTCCTAAATTTCTCTATTTTTTTCAATTTTTTTTATACTTCTCGAAGAACACACCAAACAATTCAAATTTTGTATAATACTTTTTGTATTTTTTTGGGGCTAAAATTTAACACACCAAACAAATACATAATAAGGCTTAGGAAATAGTATTTAGTTCAACTATATTATCACGATTAAGTACTGGATTGACCTAAGATACCAAAGGGTAATCGAGAACGCTTACCATAACGTGAGGGATTGTTTAATAAGTCTTGGAAAATCCCATAAGCATTGATGTAGGTAAACTTAGCATCCGGGAGCTGGCTGTTTAGTTGATCAGTAAGAGACCTAAGCTTATCATTGAACATCTGATTTGCATTGTTGATTCTTTGCACACATGTCCTCCCATCTGGACTGTTCTGGGCCAATTCATTTGGGCTGCATCCTATCTGGCCCACTCCGATCATAGCAACTTTCCTTGCTCCATAGTTGTACAAATTCTAAGGCCACAGATAACATCAATAACTCTTGATTAGTTGAGCCAAGTTAAAGCACAATTATGCGTTGTACGATCTTGGTAGTCCATTTTAATAAACTTCATTGCGGAACCCACAAGATGGAAGGTCATAATTAAGGTGGCGATTGTTTTCTCTTAGTTTAATATTAAGAAAACAAACTGGAAAATGGAGAAAGATTGACAAAAAAAAAAAAAAAAATACGAACACAGCATAGAAATGGTAAGTTTAAAAAAATAAAATAAAGATATAGACAAGGAATATATCAAGAAAATGTACTTATATATATTTTTTTATACACGTAAATATAATTATTCAGAAAATTAAATTATAAATTCAAAATTCAATATATATAACATCACAAATATATATATATATATATAAAAGATCTTAGGATTTCGACTATTCAAATATAATTTTGTTTTAATCATATATTTAAGTAACAAAAAAAAAAAACAAAGAGAGCAAATTAGTAACTACATACTATATGGCGAGTATCCAAAAATTATAGATAATTAATATGAGTCAGATACTAATATGTCACTACTTGTAAAATATATACGTGCCCCACAGGAAAAGAGAATAAAGAAACAGCTGAGAGAGCTTGAGGAAGAGTTGAGAAATGAAATGGACTGACCCTGATTTGCTGAGTATAATTTTGAATAAGAACATCGGCGAACTGCTCAGGTGTATATTGACGACTGGTCTGGTAAAAAGCGGGCATGAAGTAGTTGTTGAGATAATCGTTGCTGCCCAATCCGACAGTGTATATGCACTTTCTCAGATGATTAGTAGCTGCTGCCTGACTCCCTAGTATGTTCACAATTTGTGATACTGTGTTTCTAAAATTATTTACTTGCCCGCTCATGCTAATTCGACCACCCTAGAATAATAAAATGCATCAACATATATTAATATATATATATATATATATATACAAAATGGAAAAAAAAAGAAAAAAAAAAAGAAAAAAAAAATTTATTCCACTTGAAAATATTTTATTAGAAAATGAGACAATAATATTATAATAAGTGAGTTATTTCTTTTAAAATGATAAGTAATCAGTTATGCCATATTATTCTAGTGAAAAATTTAATACGGAGAAATTCTGATGGAATTATTTGACTCATACAAAATTTAATCAATTGGAATTTTCTGTATACATAGGTCTAGGGAAAATTTTCCATGACTATTCAATTTTTTCATGTATAGACTTTATTAACATAGTGTTTGGAAGATCAAAAATTTTAAATTTTTACAAAATTCTGGCCATTTACAAACTTTTGACATACCTTATGAAAATCGTTCAAACTGGTCATTCAATTACATTCAAATGAGTTGTTCAACCACGTTTCAATAGGTTTTACAACAAATTTGACTTTATTTTTTAAGTGTTAAAAAGTGACCAATGCGTTACATTTTTTTAATTATTACGTTCCAAAAATGACATGCAATGCACTAAGTGGAGAAATCAGAGGGCAAAAAAGAAAGAACTGGTTGACTAATTACCAATTGCTGACCAGTCTCTTCTCTAATCCCAGCAGCTGCAGATGCATAATTCACCCCTTGGAGTAAGGCTCGACCTCTTGTAGTTGCATAGGGAGGTATGTATTGGTCGAAGCCCAATTGCTCAGCTGTACAATAAATAAATTAGAGTTCTAGGAAAATGTACATAATGGCATCATCCACAATATTGCACTTGTCTAAGTCGAAAAGCAAGCCATCTTAGTAAAGACATCAACTTTACGTTTAATTGGATGTACTGGATGGTTAAAAAAATAAATAATATCATAAAATAATGTATAGAATTGAATCTAACATGAAATTAATTTTTTATATGAAATAATTTTGTTGATATTTAATTGGTGTAATATAAAATGGGATCAAATATGTGATTTAATAAGAAATGTCACATAATTTTGGATTTTAATTAACATGTTAATGAAAAGCAAACTAGAGATGCATATATACCATCCTACTTCATGGTATTTCTAATTTCACAATTTAAGGAATTAAAAATCTGATGAAATTGCTAATTCACTCACTTTTTTTTTTTTTTGTCATAAAACATGGATTTTGTAGGAATCACATATGACAAATTAAATTCTGAATCTAACATTTCCAAACAAACACATCCTAGAGGAGGAAGTGAAGGAAAAAGTTCCCTTGAGTGTGATGTTGAAAAAGAAGCTTGCTATATAAGATCTAGCAATAATTGAAAAGAGCAACTTTATATTATGAGAAAAAAAGCTTTTTTTTTCTTTTTAATTCCGTATAGAACAATTAAATGATGTGATAAGTTCTACTTTGTTATACGAATTGCAAGACTATAACTTTTATTAATTTTTATTAATTTTTTGTTACTTTAAACTCGCTTACATATGCGAGTCCATCACTTTGGATAAAAAAAACAAGCTAAAGTATTTTATTAATACTATATAAAAACAATACAGAAAAATAATTTATTATTATTAAACATTTTTCATGACACAAAAATAAATTTTGGAAAAATAGAATTTCCTCCCCTTAATGAAAAAGTAGGCCGAAAAAAGAAACTAAAAGAAATTAAACAAAAAACGCAAAAACAAAAAAAAGTCAACATTACCATTTATGAGACATCCAAAAATTCAAACATTGAAAGAGTCATGAATTTAGTGGTGTTTGAATGATAAAAATTTTAAAAAATTAGATGTAAAAGTAACATATGATAAAATTTAATTGAAAAAAATTAAAAAAGAAAATTATATGTTTTGTTCGATTTTGACAATGCTAAACAGCGCCTACATGTTTCTCACAGTAAGAGAAAAAAAAAAAAAAAAAAAAAATTGGGGGAGAGAGAGATGAGGGTGGGTGGGTGGGGAGAGAGAGAGCTCACATATGGCATCGACACTGGTTTTGCCATTAGAAAACCTTCCAGTGGGACCACTGGAGAAGTCAATTCCATATGGCCTATAGTTGGCTTTTGCCAAGGAAGCAATGTTATTGTTATTGCCATTATCCACCAAAGAGTCACCAAAAATAAAGTAGCAGGGCACTTGGGGTGCTGCTTCCACCCCATCCAACTGCAAATTCAGAAGCAGCGACACCACCACCACACACACAACAACACCCCCCCATTTCTGTTCCGTAACCTCACCACCCATTTCCTTAATTAATATCAGTGAATAACCCAAATTAAGAAGATATATATACGTATATATATAAGAACTGGAAGATAGAGAAGGGCTTTAGGAATGGGAAAGGTGATGTGTTTGTGATGAAATTGAAGGGCTAAAGGGGGAGTATATATAGGGAAAGAAACCAAACTGGACTTGACACTATGGGGATGTCTTAATTAAGTTTTTCAAAATTTCACAGTTGAGGAGTTGTTGGGTGCATTAAGTGTTCACGCGGATACATTATGAGATTGATTCATGCAGTGAGTGGCTACCAGCAGCAGTCTCACGATCCAAGAGGACCTTCTATGCATTGGGTGCATTCCAGTGCATGGAGTTGAATTTAATTTGGTCAAAGTAAAATCTTCTTAATTACCTTATATAGTGTTTGGTTAGAAAAATTTAACAAAAAAGTATAATAAAAGTATAAAGATTTGATATAAAGGTGATAGATTACAAAATTTGATTAAAAAAAAGTACGAACTTTTTGTAACTTTTAGTAAACTTTGGTATTTGATTGATGCCCAAACAGGACGATATTGATAATAATGTGATCCAATAATCATTATGTAATTTTCATTTTTCATAAATAAAAATGTAAAAGTATGTACATCTTAATCATTACATTCAATGTGTTTTGACATACAAATCAACACCGTTGTTATGAGTACAATGACACAGTCATTAGATGAACTACAATTAAGCATTGGACAAACACTCTACACCTTAAGACTTGTGTTTGTGTTTGGAATGTACATGGACCAGGTTGTCGACAGAGTCATACTTAATTAAAAATTAAATTATTTTTTTCAGTTTCTAAAATTTGAGCCTGATACTCAATCGATTTCAATTTAGAATCGAAAGTATCATGTTGGAATAGTTCAAACTTCAGATTAGGTCAAATTGATTTTTGGGTTAAGTCGATTGGTTTATTTTTTATTTTTAAAAAACCAAATAAGTAATGTTAAAAATTTAAATACGTTTGAAACTTAAGCATACTTATTTGACTCTATAATATTAGTATATAATATTAAATATCATTATATATTAGATTTTTTTGGATGGTTTCAAGTTAGTTCGGGTTAGACTATTCTCGATTCAGGTTCAATTAAGTTCAATATTTTTGTCTATTAACCTGAAAAACTGAACCGAAAATATTGAATTATTAATTTTTTTCAACTAAGAATTGAACTAATTTTGGTATAGATCCAAACCAACTCAAACCAAAGGCATTAGATTGATTCAATTTTTGAGTTGTTCGATTTTTTTGTACACCTCTAATTTTTACCACATAGAAATACAATGTCCATAGTTTTTATGGATCATTTCCTTGAAGTGCCCAATGGTTGTTTTTAGAGTGTTGTAGTATATCTCCCGTTGTTAAAATAGTGTCTTGTAATATAATGTTTTAATAAATTTCTTCACTCTTTATAAATTAATTTTAATTTAAATAATTAACAGAGGTTGTTAGGAGCTTGACCAATACGTCAAAAGACTCAAGATTGATGAAACATGAGATCAATTTTTATATTCTATCCCATATTGAAATAGTTCAACCCATGTCCCATGTCATAGGTGTTTATCAATTAATTTAAATAATTAGCAAGGAGGTTGTTAAGAACGTAACCAATAAACCAAAAGACCCAAGTTTGCTGGAACACATAATCAAATCTTATATTCCATTTCATATTAGAATAATCTAACCCATGTCACATATCATATGTGGCGTCCATCACGATCGAAACATACCACCACTCTTCAAAAGCTCTTTCTTATGTAGCCTTTATTATAACTCAAACTTAGGACATAAAGACTGCTATGATACCAAATGTTAGAAGTTTAATTAATACACCAAAAGATCTAAGTCTGATAGAACACGTAAACTCAATTTTTAAATTCTATCCCGTACTAAATTAGCCTAATTTATATCTTATATCATATCATAGGTGGGACCATCAAAACCACAACAGAGGCCAATCATAACATATATACGTAGAATATCAAACAACTCAGTTGTTTCAGAGGAAGTGATATGAAGACGTGATTGGATTAGCTGAAAATGTTATATGTTAAAAGATTTACAAGAAACGTAATGAGAAAGATTGGGCACTGGAAGTCTCGTAAATGACTGCATGTGAATTAATTCTTTATTTTAGAATATTAGATTCGCTCTCAAGTCACATTTTTCTTGTTACATCTTTTAATTTTTTTATTTGTGTAATCCCAATTGAACTGTGCAGACAATTGAATGGTTGATGTTCTAAGGTAAGGTTACAAGAAATGAACTGGTAGCTAAAAAGTGATCATTGAAAAAATTAATGCAACATTTAGAGGTAGAAGAAAAAGCACTGGTGATTAGCTGGTGAATTTGACTTCAAAGTCTGGGGAACAACTAATTTAAGGGAACAACTAGGAAATATTTGACTCGTTCAAACTTGCTAGGTAATCTAGAAGTATTTTAAAAAGTTAGTACAGATTTGGTCTCAAAAATAAATATCCGAGCAAGTTTGAAACAGGTTTGGACGTGTTTGTAAAATAATCGATAATAGATTATTTAGAGCTCGCTACTTGTAGAATTACTTTCCGATTAACATAAATAATTATATTTTATATATATTATATATTATATGTTATTAGAGTGTATTTTTGTGCTTTTGATGTTTCCAATCAATCTATTTTTTTTTTAAATTTCTATAAAAGGAAGTACACATGCATGTCAAGAAAACGTTAGCTACTTTACTTAAAATGTAATTATTATTTTTTTATATTATAGTTATTGATCATTTGACTAATATGATAATTATTTTATTCTTAATTAGAACTTCTATATTTAAAATAATTTTAAATTTGAATATCCTTACTGAATCACTTGAATCAGTAGAGCAACATATATGTTATATATAATTTACAAACCAAATCAAACTAAGTCTTTTCTCACTTGATGGGGTTGGCTATATGATTTGACAACGCTAATCAAATCTAATTAATTAGGACCATGTTCTTCGTTAAATCTACGTAGGTAAAGTCATTTTTAATAGTTTCTTTTTCTAATTTTTAATTTTTTTTGGATCTCTCTTTCCCTCTTCTACTCCTGACAATCTCTATACTTTCACACCTTTTAACAAGTGCTTCCATTGTACGCCTTCTAACGTAGCTGAATCATCTTAATCGATTTTTTCTCATTTTATCTTTAATCGGTGCTATTCCTCCTTTGTCCTTAATCTCCTCGTTCCTTCCTACTTTGTCCTTAATCTCCTCGTTCCTAATCCTATCTTTCGTTATGATCTCACATCCATCTTAGCATCCACATCTCCGCAAACTCCCATCTTGTGGACTTGATTATACTTTATTATCCAATATTCTGATCAATATAACAACGCTAATTTTACCGTCACCTTATAATACATTCTTTTCACCTTAAAAGGGACTTTCCAATCACATAAAATCCCCGAAATACTCCTCTATTTGCTCCACTTAGCCTGAATTCTCTGACTTACATCAACATCAATCCATTTATCATGTTGCACAATAGATCTAAGATACCTAAATTTTACTTTCTCTACAATCTTTTGTATGCCCAAATTTACTTTTATACTACCAGTTATCCTATTTTGACTAAATTTGCATTCTGTATATTCCTTTTTGCATCGATTTAGCTTAAACTCTTCTGTCTCTAATGTTTCTGGCCACAATTTTAGCTTATTATTCACTCTTTTTCTCGTCTCATTTACTAAAATAATGTCATCTGCAAAGAGTATATACCATGGTATCTCATCTTGAATATATCTTGTAATATCATCCATAGTTAGGGTAAATAAGTACGGACTTAATATTGAGTCTTGATGTAAACTAATCGTGATAGAAAATTTTATAGTCTCTCCACCAGCGCCTGTACAGATGTCACGATTTTATCACATAGAATGCATTTGTACATATATATATATATATATATATAGAGTATGAATTGAAGGGTTGTTGATCAAGTCTTGGAAAATCCCATAAGAATTGATGTAAATAAATTTGGCACCAATTCAATTGAACTCGTCAACAAAAGATTTAAGCCTCTCATTGAATAGCCGATTTGCATAGTTTTTTTCTTTGTACACAAAATAAGCTATCTGTCCTCTTTCGGACTAATGCATATGGGATGCAACCAATCTGACCCATTCCAAAGAAGACAGACTTTCTTGCTCCATAGTTGTACAAAGTCTATTGCCACAAACATTTCTAATTGATTAGCTACAGCAAACTAAGTTTAGGGTAGAAGGGAATATTAAACGTCATGTTAGAGATTAGGGTGTGCATGGATTGACTTCACAATAAACTTGAAATTCAATCGATAATGTTGTAAAAATGAATCAAGGCAATCTAATCTTGATCACGTCCTAGTATTTTGAGTGCTTTTATATACAAAATAAAGCTAAAAGGAAAATAAAAGAAAATAAAAATCACTGAACAAATAAAATGTTCAATATATTGAAAATAGAAAAAAAGAAATTGGGAAAAGAGTTGTCAACTCATATATGAACATTAAAAAATAAAAGGAGAAAATACTGATCCTGATGTGCTCAGAGTATCTGTGACTTCTTCAAGTGAATATCTCCTACAAGTGGAATAAGTAAAGGGTATGAAATAGTTATTAAGATAATCATTGTTGCTAAATCCCACAGAAAATAAGCACTTGCTGAGATAATTAGAAGGTGCATTCTCACCATCCCCTAATACTCACCCCTTGCGATACAGTGTTCATGTAATTACTTGTCTATCCTCTTATAATAGTCCGATCATCCTTGTATATAATAATAATTGCAAAAACAAATAAACACAAACGTGTATATTATAAGAATTAATTAAATTAATTAGTACACAATATAAAAAGTCTTCCTTCTAAAGTGAGAGGAAGAAAAGTGAAACTAAAGGAGTGTATTTGTTTAAATGAAAAAGTGTGAGAAAGTAAAAAAGATATATATATATATATATATATGTTTATATACATATTGTAATCTATCTTTTAACTAAAAATTATTTAAAAAAACGAGTCTCACTTTTTTAAAATTTATTTACCTCTCTTCTCCTTCTCTCTTCTCTTCCCTCCTTTTCTCTATCTCTCTTTTCTTCCAAATTTAGAAGGATAAAAATATAAGTCTCATGTTCAACCGTTCACCCTATATTTTACTCGTTTTCCCTTCCTCTTTACTTTTCCCTACAACCAAATACTAGAAACTGGGATTTATTCCCTCTCCTTCTTCTTTCTTTCCTATTTTCCTTTTTTTTTTTAAACGGTTTCTTTCCTATTTTTCATCCAAACAAAGATAGGGTAAGAAAACTAGCAGAGTCGGGAGTTATAAACTTATATATATATATATATATAGCATGGTATTAAAAAGCGCTATTACATAACGGTAGCGGCCGTTACGTAACGGAATCAGGGTACACCGGTACTGTTAAAGCCACGTTACAGTATGTGGAGCGAAAGTCACACCGTAACGGCACGTTACAGCAGCGTAACAGGCGTTACAGCAGC
>QLOD02000024.1:6110827-6123185 GCA_003260245.2 Sideroxylon spinosum | reverse complement strand
TGGGTAAGATATAGACCGGTGGACAACATTTCCAACTTTAGACAAATATTTTCCTGAGTCGATTGTTCTCCACTCCTCATTTTCCTCTGCTTCTCTAAACAAAAAAATAAGCCAAGTTTTTATCCCCTTTCTCCTGGGGATGCAGTATATCTTATATATATAGATATATTATTGAAAAAAATTTAAATACTTCGAAGGTAAATAGTAAAATGGGAATATCTTCCCCATTAATTATTAAAAGTTTTCAAGTTAAATTATTTTAGGAATGGTCAAAGGTGCATAGATATGTTAATTTATTTATTTTTTGAATTAAGGTTCCGTTTGGAACTGATAGTTGGTACTAGATTTTTTTTTCTTAGTTGATCTCATTTATCTTCTTATACTTTAAAATTCTTTTAAATATTTAAGGGTAAAAATATCAAATTAACAAAAAGGTGAAAAGTTTATTACTAAAAAGTTGGTTTTTTTTTTTTTTTTTTTTTCCAAACATAAAATATCTAGATTTTTAGTAGTTAGTTAGTAGGTAAACTATGATTTTTATTTCATACACAAACCTAAGGTCTCATACTCTTTGGTATAATCTATGATTTATCTTTCTCTCTCCTTTTTTTTTTTCTTTTTAAATAGGTTATAAATCATGGAGTGAGCATTTCATTACTAGAGGAATTCAAGAAGGAAATCGTAGATTTTTTCAAACTTCCCTTAGAAGAAAAGAGGAAGTTATGGCAACAGCCGGACAACCATGAAGGTTTTGGGCAGCTATTTGTGGTATCAGAGGAACAGAAGCTTGACTGGTCTGACATGTTCTTCCTAACAACTCTCCCAAAAAGTCTTAGGAGGACTCAAATATTTGAACTTCTGCCTACAAAACTCAGGTCTCTCTCTCTCTCAATATGTATATATTGAAATTTACCTAAATCTACAAAAGTTCAATAACGAAATAAATACACACGAGGTCATTTGGAGCTCTATAGAAGATGAAACCTTTAATTATCAACCATTTTTGTGGATCTTTCATTCTTGTCTCTCATTGAATTATAATGGTAGAATTCCACAATTTTAATTTGGGTATTGAATATGCAGGGAAACAATGGAAACGTATTCTCTGGAAGTGAAAAAACTAGCCATAACCATTCTCAGTCAAATGGGTAGAGCTCTAAAGATAGAGGAGGAAGAGATGAGAGAGCTATTTAGTGATGGGGTGCAGACCATGAGGATGAATTATTATCCTCCATGTCCCGAACCAGACATGGCCATTGGTTTCACTCCTCATTCTGATGCAGATGCTTTAACCATTCTCTATCAGCTCAATGACACCCAAGGTCTCCAAATTCGGAAAGATGGGAAATGGGTGCCTGTCAAGCCATTGCACAATGCTTTTGTAGTCAACGTAGGAGACATCGCGGAGGTGATTTTTTTTTTCTTCCTTTCTTTCTTTTTCTTTTTTTTTTATAAATAATTTAGAGGGTCTTAATTTATTTGTGGAGCTCCGAAGTTAATAACTGGTAATTCTCTAGTCCTTGAGCAGACTCGAACGGTTAACTACCTGGGAATAAACTTGAAGTATAACTAATCGAGTTACCTAATGCAATGCAATGGGAAGTGATAAAACCCAAACCTATCAAACGGAAGCTAAAGAACATAACTATTGAAAGAATTCTCAATGATTTTATTATGTAATAACTAAACCCCCTCCACCCCACCCCCTCCCCCAAGACAAAAGAAAAAGGTATGAAACGATGGTTTTTAATTTTGAAAATGACCTCAATTGAGTAAACTTAGTTACCACAACATCTGACTCAAAATTCCCTTTCTATATATATGTTCCGTTACACTTTACAAATCAAAACTTATAACCAAAAGAATGTTTATCGTAAAATCTTCTAAATCTACTAATTTCTGCAAGTTTTTTTGGATTTCTGGCTCTCTAATTAATTTAAAAATCCGTCTCTAGTTATGTGCACGTCATTAACTCTCGTGGAGGTAATTTTAACCTTTTGGATTATTTTGATTATGGGACAATTTTTCAAAATTAGATGGTTAGCTCATGTGAAACTCCGAACAAGCTAGCTTAATTATTAATTGAATTTAATAAAATATGGCTACTTAAATGTTGCCACTTGTCATTTACAGATTGTGAGCAATGGTGTGTATCGAAGCATTGAGCATAGAGCAACCGTTAACTCAACCATGGAGAGGCTCTCAATTGCTACATTTTACAGCTCCGATATAGAGTCTGAGTTAGGTCCCGCTCGAAGTCGTATTGGGCCAAACAATCCTCCAATTTTTCGACGAGTCACTGTGGAGAAGTATCTCAAGGACTTCTTTGCACGAAAACTCAGTGGAAAGTCATACCTTGACTTCCTCAGAGTAGAAAATGAGGAAGGCAACACTAGCTAAACTGTAGTGCAATTACAATAAATCCTAGTTTTAATTATCTATTTACGAAGAGTGAACTAAGCTACTGTTATTTTGACAATCTTTCTCTAGCAGTTCACTGATCTCATGTTGTTAGAAAAATAATAAAACTGAGTTAGTTAAGTTCTCTTACTGAACCTATAAGCTCTGGCGAGTGGCATGCGGTTTGGCCACTCCATTTTGGTTGGATATTTAGTACAAAGCCCCCATGTAATTCTCCATTTGACCGATTGGTTGCCAATTTCTTCAACATAAATTCATTTCAGAATTCCAAGCAACTCGAAAACTAAAATCCAAAAAGTTGATTCATTTCGTTGAAAAAGAGAGAGAGAGAGAGAGAGAGAGAGAGAGAAAAGAGAACAAAGAAAAAGAAAGAAAGAGGAAAAGAGAGAAGGGTTCATGTAATGACTTGATGTTTTGTACTAAACATACCTTGGGTTTAGTAGAATTTATATTTAACTTCTTTCGCTTAGTTTTGATTGATATCAATCAATTTGTTTTATAAATGATTTATATAACATCAGTAAAATAATCAAGGTTACACACCAAAAAAATAATAATAATAACAATAATAAATAAATAAAAACAAAATATAAAATGAAACAAAAATTAGAAAGGATGAGTACAGATGTGACCACCATGAGATGCCACATGTCCACACATCCTCCTTCAAAAGGGGAATGCATTATAATGTATGAATAGACCATTAGCTAGGAAGAAATTGCACTCACGTGTAGTCTCGAATTTGACGTTCCTTTCCCTATTTCTCAAGTCTTCTGTTGCAACTTTGTGATGGCTAAAAACAAGTTTCTTTTCATTTATTTATTTACCTTTTTTTTTTCCTTATGGTTTTACAACAAAAACTAGCACGATATTGATGAAACAACCATCTGGTTTCTATTACTCCCCTGCTTGATGTATCGAATGCATTCTTCCATGGTAATGTTGATGAACATGTTTATATGAAACAACCACCTGATTTCTATTCCTCTACTCAGTCTCATTTTGTTTGTAAGCTGCAAAAGTCATTATATGGCATAAGACAAACCCCCAAGGCTTAATATTTCATGCTTTCTCAGTATCTTCAGTTTAGGGGCTTCTTAAATAACAAAGCAGATACATCTCTATTTGTGTTCAAACTTCTCACTTTCATTACCATTTTGTTGGTCTACGTTGATGATATCATCATTAGTGGAAGTGATTCTACAGTTATTAATGATGTTGTTCAAACAAAGTATGTCACTGAGTTGCTTCAAAAAGCAGATACGTTTGATTGTAAAGCTAGTGATACCCCTATAGTTGTTAAACCCAAGTCTAATGCTACCATTGCAGCATCATTTCATGATATTCACTTGCTCAGAAGTTTGGTTGGTTTTTTGATTTATCTTATCGTGTTTAGACCTGAAATCTCTCAAGTAGTTAATAATGCTTGCCAACATATACATTCTCCAACTTTAGCTCACTTTTCTGCTGTGAAGAGAATTCTAAGATACATTATAGGCACTCTTACTCATGGCTTGCTCTTCACACTTGGACCACTGTTGTTGTATGCTTACTCCGACTTAGACTGGGTTGATGATACATCTGATCGCAAGTCAACCACAGGCAATTGTATATTTTTTGTCCTCAATTTAATTTCTTGGATTGCTAAGAAGCAAGTGAGAGTGGCATGTTCTGCTGTTGAGGTCGAATGGTGTGCTTTACCTCATACAATTGTTGATGTTGTTTGGATTTCACAGATTCTGCATGACCTCATTTTATTTCTTTACTTTTTTTTTTTTTAAATCCAAATTAAACGACTCAAAACATGTTATTAAACGAAATCCTTCATCACTAAATATAATTGGGGCTGATGGTAAAAATAGACATTCTGATACTTCCATTTAACTAATTCATTTAAAATACTCATTTAAAATATTATTTTAAATATATTTGGAATACGGCATTGTTTAAGAAATAAGATTCAATAATAATGTAAAAATAACTATTCTGTTATATTATACCAAACAGCACCTTAATTCTGATATACTTCCTTTCTCTCGTACCGTCTACGAGTTCAACAAAGCCCATGCATGCCAGCTCTACACCTTCTAGTTGGGGTATATGTTTATCTTACACCTAGTACATATATACCATATATATATAAATTATATTCAACCATTTTAATCATTATAGGTAAATTATACCTAAACATTAAGTTAATTACACCTAAACTTCTTGAACATTTCAATCTTATATTTAGACCTCTTATTCCTAAATGTTTGTAACACTTGGACTCATCTATTAATTTACTCAGTTAACTGGCTGGATTTCTATTTTAAATGACCAAAATGCCCTCACGCCCTGACACCCTTCGTCTAGAAATGACCAAGACATCCAAAAGCTTTCATTTTTGTTTTTTTTTTTTTTTAGTGAAAGTAAAAACTAAAAGCAATATAATAAATATATTGGATATTAAAATATTTAAAAATAAAATTTATCAGTATAATTAAAATATTATAATAAAAATTCATTCACTATAAAACTTTTCAAAATTCAAGTAACAAAGTCTATTTGTTTGTTAAAAATTTAAAAATGTTGGTTTCACATAATTTTATGTATGTTAAAAAAAAGACAAATAAAAAAAAAACTAAAAGTAACTTAAAAAATCGTTGGCTTTGAAATGCCTTGACCATAAATTATGAGATAGTGCAGTCAGAATTTACTATTAGCCATAAGAAAAAATATTTTCACTCAATTTTTTTCTGTTGCAAATATTTTGTCAATTTTAAATTTTTTTTACTTTTTTTTAATCATAATAAAATAAAATATTTTATTCAAATATTTTATTAAAATAAATTATTTTAATAAATAGTATAATTAAACTAAATTAATTAAATTAATTTTGATAAAGAATAAAGCTAAATTAATTAATTAATTTTAATTTAATATAATAATCAATTCAATTTAAAAATACTACGAGAAAAGTATAAGAGGCAAACAATTCTACAGACAACTGAGGGGTCTTGTTCATTTTTTAATTTGTTTGATAAATAGTTACTTAAATTTATTTATTTTTTTAAATTATCATATTTATTCTCTTATATTGTTAATTTTTTTAATTATAAAGAGAAAAATTATTTAATTAACAAAAAAATTGAAAAACTAATGAGTAAAAAACTAATTTTTTCTCCAAAAAAAAAAAAAAAAACAAATCAAATAAACTTAATTTCATAGTATGTGTGATAATAATTTCTTAAATTTATTCTTTGTCTTCTCATTTTTTTTATTTTTCGTTCTAATCCTAGAGACAACAATTTTTTTTGTTAAAAAAACTTAATAAAATATATTTCATATTAAATTAATCTCATTTAATTATTTATTAAAATATAGTTTTATAATTAATCTAACATAATTATTTATTGAAATAATTGAATAAAATATATTTTATATAAGAATTTTTTCCTCAAACAAAAAAACCCTAATTTTTTTAGTAGTTAGATACAAAAAAAAAGATTATTTAATTATTTATAAAATATGATTTAATAATTAATCTAACATAATTATTTATTAAAATAATTTAATAAAGTATATTTTATATAATAATTGATAGTAAAATATAATTTAACAATGATATTTATTTAAAATAATTTAACAATAATTAATAAATAAATTAAATTATATTAATTAATTAATTAATTTTTATTATTTATTAAATTAATTTAATAATATATTTAATTTAATAAATAATTAATGTAATTATTCATTAATAATTAATTATTTTATATAAATTAAATTAATTATTTTAATATAATTAATTTGCTTTAATTATCTTATTTGTTAAAATAATTTTTCAATAAAATATTTGAGTAAAATAATTTATTTTAATTTGGTGTAATAAAAATTGACAAAGTTTAAAAATCGACAAAATGTTTGCAACGGAAAAAAACAGGATGAAAATATTTTTTTTCGACTAATACCAGACTCTGACTGTATTATCTCATTATCTATGGCCAAGGCATTCCAAAGTAAGTAAATTTTTAAGTTATTTTCATTTTTTTGTCTTTTTTTCTGAACGTAAAATTAAGTAAGACCAATATTTTTAATTTTTTAACAAACATATAAACCTTATTACTTGGATTTTGAAAAGTTATACAATAGATAAATTTTTATTATATTGATAAATTTTATTTTAAAATATTTTATTATAAAATATATTTATTATATTACTTTCAATTTTTACTTTCACTTTAAGTATGACAAAAGAAAAAAAGAAAAAAACGAAAATTAATCTTTTGGATGCCTTAACCGTTTCTGGGCGTGGAGGCGTGAGGGCATACTTGCATTGGATGGG
Organism: Sideroxylon spinosum; assembly: GCA_003260245.2. Taxonomy (NCBI): domain Eukaryota; kingdom Viridiplantae; phylum Streptophyta; class Magnoliopsida; order Ericales; family Sapotaceae; genus Sideroxylon; species Sideroxylon spinosum. The sequence continues at coordinate 6,116,434 of QLOD02000024.1, read as the reverse complement.
ATATCTTTTAATCGACGGTTTTGATTCATTGGTAAGCCAAGGATGATGTATCATTCAATAGTTAAAGGATTCTAAAATGTATTATTTCGTTTATATTTAATTCTCTCTCTCCTTTTCTTTTCTTTTCTTTTCTTTTTTTAATACTACTCATCATATCAAGTTAAAAATATACTCGGATTGATATAAAAATTTTGTTCTGACAAACATTTCAATATAAAAAGTTTAACTATAAATTTTAAATGTTTAGAATAGTTTACTATAATTATTAAGAAAAGGTAAATTTTTACTTTATTATAATTATAATTATTATTAGTAAAGCTTACTTCTCAAAACCTAACAAATTATCAAGTTCGATTTATGTTGTTATGTCAAACTCTTCAAATTAATTAGGGCCCTGTTTGGCAGGCAAAAAAATACCAAAAGTTATACTTTCTTTCAATCATATTTTACCATCTATCACCTTTATGTCAAATCTTTTGTACTTTTACTGTACTTTTTGGTTTTTCTTTTTCCTCCAAACAATCCTTAGAAGACATCATTCTTTGAAGTGCCACTTCTTACGCTAGCAGGGTATCAAAATTGAACCCTTAAGTTAAAAAATAAATAAATAAATAATAAAAATAATTTAATCGGATAAAGATTTCTTTGTTTCACTCATCGCGTTAAGATTTCCTACGAGTATCTCTCTTCATTTCACATGTTTGGGGATCCTATCCTAGCTGAGTTAAGACAAATTGGAACTGTTAGTTCCCCCCATGCCTGTTTTAACAACAAGGGACTGATTGGATTGGATGAGGGATTATATCTTCTCCAAAACTTTTATCACTTTATAAGTTTGGGTCTTATACTTAAGCCATTACTTGGATGGCAAACTTTGTCTCCCTATTAGGTTTCCCTCTCCCCATAGCTTTCCCTAATTGGAGGATAATTTTTGAGCACGAGCCAGCCAAAAGTTATCCCCCTTTAAAACCCTTTATTTTGACGGTTTTTAGCCATCGTTAATAATATTGTTAATTTGATCAAAATAAATATAATGCTAATAAAAAAAATAATAGATAAGCCAACAAGTCAAAATAAATATAATTAAAAAAATTGGATAATAACCAACCATTCAAAAATACATATTTAAAAAAGGTTCTTTAAATAAATTTATAAAAAATTAAATTTTCATTGAAATAAATAATACAACTTGAAATTGTTCAAAAATAATTAAATAGAGTTAGTTTTACAATTTAATATCTAATTTAATGGGTAACAAAGTTTGGGATATCACAAGGGCAAAAGATTCATTTGACTACTTTTTTTATCATTCTTATCCCCCTCCATAAACATCACATCAATGTGTGCCAACCCTCTAAAAATAATACTCTCTCTTATCTTATACCCTTCTGAAACTTATCCCCTTAAAATTTTAGCACCATCCAATCAGACCCTAATAATAAAAGGCATGAAGCAATTACAAGTGCTTTAAGGACGGCCTTTGAAAAACATATAAATGATCTGAATACAATGTTCGCCATAGATGGAAAATGAGAAAGTACTAATTGTAAAGTGAATCTAACTTTGAAGCAAGATAGTAAGAAATATAAGATGAAAGAATTAGTGAATGATCACAGTCATTCGCTTCATCTTATGGAAACTAGCCGTATGCTAAGATCTCATAGAGAAATGAGTATAACTTAAAACCTAGGAATTGAGTTGGTGTGGAATTTATCCAAAGGTTATTCACGAGTTATAGGTTAAGAAAACAAGAGAGAGAGTGAACCTTGGCTATGTTATTGGAGATCCAAAAATAAATAAATAAAATAAGTATTAAAAAACATAACTAAGACGATGTAGAGGGAGAAAAAAAAAATCAAGATGAATAGTGAATTTGGAAGCGTCGTCAGGCACTTTGAAGAGCGAAGAATAAAATAAAATTTCATCAATTATTTTTTTTTATTGTTCGCAATGTGATGATGATTACTGGCTGCATTTGGAGTTCTATATCTTATCAAAAAGTACCCAAAATTTTAAAACGTTTTAAATTTTTTTTATCTCACAATACAATTACGAGATTATAATTTTTGTTAATTTTTTACCACTTTTTAAAATTTTTTTATCTCACAATATAATTACGAGACTATAATTTTTGTTAATTTTTTACCACTTCAAATACACGCCTAATCACTAATATATTTTGTGCATATACTAAAATTATAATTTATTATGAAGCTTTCAAGTGATTTAGACTCCGTTTGGTTTGATGAAAAAAAAAATTGAAAATTACTAAAAATTTTTAAAAGTTAATTATTTTCATCTCATTGTACGAATTAGGAAAACATAACTTTTGTTAAATTTTATAATTTTTTGTTACTCCAAAAACCCTCTTAATAATATGTGACATTACGTGCATATAACACTAGCAAAGAACTATGATTTTCTTCATCATAAAGGGATATAAAAATTGAAGCCTAAAACAATTTTAACATGATAAGATGTCATCATGTTTAAAACATCAACATTGTGTATTAGATTGATACGTAACACTTTAATAATTAGTTGGATATTTGATAAAATTTAATAAAATTTAAAAAATTAATAAAAACTATTTTCATATTTAATGAAAAAAATTGATAAAAAATATTTATTTTAGCCCGTCAAACGCATCAAAGGTTCCAAAAAAAAAAATGTTACAAAATTTAAAAGGTTCCAAAAAAGAAAAAAAAAATCTACAAAATTTCAATGGTGGCTATGACTTTTGACAATAATTTTACTTTTCTCAAATCAAAACAATTTCTACACAAAGTCTAGATTTCCGCAACAATTCCAAATTTTGTTAAAGAAATTTTCCGCATAAAATCCATTTGGCAACAAAATGCAACAACTATTACATTTTCTCGCATGAACTGTTGTTGTTGATTCAAATAACCACCTTTCTTGCAGTGGAAATCAAAAACATACAACGGAGATGCGCTATCACCAGTGGAATCTGGTCAAAAGTCGGGGATTAACAACCACAAAATGTACGCTATCACCTGAAAAAAACAAAAAAAAAAAAAGTTAAAAAGTAAAAGTCTTATAAGGAAAAAGTACCCAACCAAAAGTACTCAACGCAGACACACCAAGGCCTGGTTTGTTTGGATTTAGAAAGAAAATTACAAAATTTCATAATTTTAAAATTTTTATTTTTATTTATTATATAAAATATAAGATATTAATTTTTATAAATTTATATAATTTTAAACACATTATATACGAATTCGTGTAATCAATGTTTTGTTTTGGCCACCAATTTTTATCACAGAACTGCAAATTTTTAATATAAAATGTCCATTATCATTTTATGAAATTGATAAAAGTTAATACAAATTAGAAGTTATTAACGATTATTTTATTTTAACCCAACTTATTATTAAAATTTTTTTCACACATACAAAAATTCGTGAAAAGTTATTAATTATAAAAAATTATTAAAATTTTTACTAAGAACTTAAAAATTATAAAAAAAACTCATACTTATTTTATTAAAATTATCAAAATTTATCAAAAATCTGCTAATACACGTATGAACCACTTGGTCCGAGGAATTTTAATTGAAATCGAATACGAAATCCGCAATAATTCTTGATAATTTACATGTCTTGTCAGGAAAAAGTAATCATTGTTAGGCCTGCAATAAAGCAGTCAGGTGAGGGTTCGTTGAAAATTCTGCTTGAAAATTTTATATAATAAATTAAATTTATTATCTTCTTACCAAGTGATAATTCTTCAGGCGGCGATTGGACGGAGTAGAAAACCTTTTTTCAAAACTTTTACTCCATTGTAAGTATGGATTTTATATTTTTATCATTATTTAGGTATCAAAATTTATCTTTTTTTACCTTTTCCCTTCCCTTAGCTTTCTCATGTGGAGGATAATTTTTGGACATCCTAAGGGCTAAGCAAAAGTTATCTCCCTTAAAGATCTTATTTTTAACGTTTTTAACCCTCGTTAACAGTATTGTTAATTTGATCAAAATAAATATAATACTAATAAAAAATATAATAGATAAGCCAACAAGTCAAAATAAATATAATTAAAAAAATTTGATAATAACGAACCATTCAAAATTACATATTTAAAAAAAATTCTTTAAATAAATTTATAAAAAAATTAAATTTTCAATGAAATAAATAATACAACTTCAAATTGTCTAAAAATAATTAAATAGAGTTGGTTTTGTAATTTAATATTTAATTTAATGGGTAACAAAGTTTGGGACATCAAAAGGGCAAAAGAGTCATTTGACTATGTTTTCCATCATTCACCCCTCTTATTTATAAAGCATTCAAACCAAGTCAAAAGTTATCTCATTCCATAAATATCACATCAATGTGGGCTAACTCTCTAAAAATAATACCACCTCTTATCTTATACCTCTTCTAAAACTTATTCCCTGAAATTTTAGCACCATTCAATCAGGCTCTTAGCTATATATTAGATATTGGCCTCGTTTCAAAGCATAATTTTTAGCAATAATTTATCAACTTTTGGTTTTTTTGAGTATTTGATAAATTATTATTTTTCTTGTTTTTTATTTAGTTATATTAATTTCTCAATTCAAAAATTATCAAAAGTTATTAAAAATTATTTAATAAAAGTTATCAAAAATTATCAAAAAATTTAAATTATAAAAAATTACTAAAAATTGTTACTTGTTTTATTAAATACACCAAAAATTACCAATAGCAATATTTGATAAAAAATTACTAGATTTAAACTTTCAAAAGCTATCATGGTATATATCAAACTCTCAGAAGTCATAACCTGATAAATAGTTTATGTAAGTTTGCATGTATAATTCAATATCAAAATAATTCATTGTAAAAAAAAAATGTTAGAATTGGTTAATATTTAAAGAATAATCAATTAGGAATAGATATTGACAGTATTTTAGGTAAAAATCAAACCGCATTATGATTTCACAGTTTTATCAACAATATTTTTATATTTAACATTTTTACAATTAATTTTTTGAAATAGTATTTGAATAATTTATTTTATTTTTAATCTCCTCCCCCCAAAAAAAGAAAAAATTCACCTGGGGAGCTATTGGACTTCCTTCCTATTGTTACAAATTCCAAGTCTCCGACCGCAAATCGCAGCAGGGTTTAAAGTGCATACCTTCTTGATTTTTGAAATTCGAATTAGTTCTTGTGTTTGAATAAGATTTTTCACCGCTTCATAAATTTGTAATTAATAATTTAGAGTTATACATAATTTTGACAAATAGGTGCATATGCTCAATCCAAAAGAGATTTAAGGGTCGTTTGCCACCACAAAATAAGAAAATAATAATAGCAAAATAAAAATAAAAATAAAAAATACTTTTGTGATTAGTTAGATATTTAATAAAAGTTTATAAAAGTTGAAAAAAGTTTCAGAAAATTAATAACAATTAAAAAAATTGATAAAAGTTAGTTTTGTATTTGATAAAAGAAAGAAGAAAAAAAAAAGTTAATTTTGTGTTTAATAATAAAAGTTCAAAATATTAAAAAAAAAATTGATAAAAATTTATGTTTTTTTTTTTTTGAATGTACCAAACCGCGGCTTGCTCTTAGGTCATATTTGACGCTTGTTAAGGG
>QLOD02000024.1:6061004-6073726 GCA_003260245.2 Sideroxylon spinosum | reverse complement strand
CAACTTTAGAAGATGCATGTTTATTACAATACTCATACAATAATGCAGTCAACAAATGCAATCATGTGTACGTAGACAAAAAAAAATGCTTGAAATTATATGCCTTCGATGGCAAACAATATAAAGCATCGATCAATATTAGTGTGCATTTCGAAAGCTAAATTTGAGAAGAAAAAAAAATTTAATTTTCTTCTGTTTTCTTTTCTTTAAAATTTTTCCAACACCAACAATCTTTAAATAGACAAATTATACTACCAATATTTCTAAACACTAGTTTAATTTACTCTGATTATTAGAAATTTCACCATTATATTGAAAGATCTAGGTTTGATAGAATGTATGAAATTAATTCTTATATTTTATCCCATATTAGAATAATCAAATTCATGCCCTAAACAAAAGGTGGTGCTCATCATAATAGTAACATATCACCACGTTTTAAAAATTAATATTTACGACGGTCCTTACTTTAAACTAGTGATAAGTAGTTCTTTTTCTCTTTGTATAATTTATACTTTACTTCAAGTAACTATTTCCTAAGTAATACTTATCATAACAGGTCTTATGAAACTTGTGAAATCAATTCCTATATTTCATTAAATATTAAAACAATCCAACTTATATCCCATACTAAAGGTAGATCATATAAGGATCATAACATTAATGTTGAGATCTTGTAGATAATAGAGTTGAATTAGTTAAAAGTGAAAGTTATTAAAGTTAGAAATATCTGATTATTGAAGAGGATTGAGAGTAGCTATTAAATGACTAGTACTTTACTATTTTATTTGTAAAATTCAAAAATATTAATTGACACATATTTGGTTGAAAAAAAGAGTACATATTAAGATTAATTAAAAATTTGACAGGATCTCAAAAACTAAAACACCATGTGGCCCACATAATATGGTGCTGTTTGGTGCCACCAAAACTTAAAAAAAAAAAAAAAAAAATTATAAAAAGTTATTACTTTTATTTAACTTTCTTTAATTAAATTTTATTATGTGTTATTTTTATATAAATATTTTTTTCGGGGATATCAAAAATTAATGTAAAAGTAATATACTACAAAATTTGACTAAAAAATATTGATAATTTTTTTTTACTCTTAATACTTTTTTATAAAGCAAACACCCTTAAAAAATTACTATATATTATACTAATTATTTAGAGCGCTCTTAATTACATGTCTTTTCAAAACATGCCAGTTAGGGTTGGTGTAGGACAGCCGGCATTAAACCGATCACTACTCAAACGTATCACGGGATTCTTGCAACAGGTGTTCGGTTTAAATGTGTAGCGGATGGCGTAATTGTAAAAATTAATATAAATTTATAAAAATTACAATTATTTTATTTAAAGCTCTATATTATACTATAAAACTCTATAAATCTCTATAATACGAATTAGGAGATTATGTAATTTAACATTTTTACTCATTGCATAAATTACGAGACATTTATTTTTATACAATTTTATACAATTCCAAACACACCTAATATATTAATTTTTACATCGAATAAAATATTTAAACTTAATATCCATAATATATGAATTTTGGGCATTATTAATGATTCGGAGATATTTTTACTATTTATCGTGCCGTTGCAAACGGCAGTGTAATATATGAATTTTGAGTGACTTTAAAAGTTTTTTTACTATGCAGGCTTTTTTTTCCAGTCGAATTGTATCGTTAAGGCTCTAAATTGGCATTTTTGCTGACTTTTAGTTGTTTTTAATTTGGCAATTACTATCAAAATTAACCTATGCCAATTCCATATTTTTTTAGGTACTATTATTATATTTTGAACTTATTTTTTAGTTTTGTATTTTTGAAAGCTAGAAAAACAACCGAAAATATATTTTGTCATTTATATTTTTATAATTTATTTTAGAAAACTAAAAATGGTTTTACGCAAGAAAAAATACAAAATGACATAATATCGTTTTGAATATTTTTAATCCAAAATAAAAAAATCTCAACACAAGAAAAATAAAAAATGTCAAATCAAATACATTTTCTTTCTTTTTTTATTTTTAGGATTTTCAAAACATAAAACATATAAAATAGAAAATAAAAAATAAAAACATAAATCAAATGCCACTTTAGTATCTGAATGTAATTTATTTATGTATTTTTTTATACTTTATTCCTATGTAAATGCTCCTATGATTTAAATACTTACATTTAAAATACACAAATTTATATTTAAAACGCAGAAATTAAGAGGAAAAATGTTTGTCTTATGAATATTTTTAGTAGCTGAATTTGGCCTGACGCCCCCTCCTTCTCATAAAAACAGGAGGATTTTCCTCGTTTCTTGAAAAGTTCATGTGTAGTCGCGCTATTGGGCCCTATTGTCCTTTATTGGGATCACTTTTGCGTTAGTATGTACGCACATTTGGACAACCTTTTTTGTCTTTTTTTGTTTTTTATTTTTTTATTTAAAGTTTTGCTACACCCACCCACCCTCCACATGTAATGGAAAAAATAAGGTGTTTTTTGGTTTATTTTTTATTTATTTTTTATTTTATATTTTTCAAAAATAAGAAAAACAGTAAAAAGATGTATTTTTTCATTTATGTTTTTAAAATTTATTTTAGAAAATAAAAAATAAATTTACGCATGAAATGAAAAATGACAAAAAGTTATTTTGAGATTTTTAACCCAAAATAAGAAAAATCTAAAAAACAAAAAAATAGAGTATGTTCCATTTCTTTATTTTGAGATTTTTAAAATATACAATAAAAATATAAAACAAAAAACAAATTAAACACCACCTAAGTTAAATAAAAAAATACTATATTTATTGTCATAAAATTATTTAATTTATTCAACGGCTGATATAATATCTTATTAGATTCTATTTAGGCTTAGTTTGGGATGGAAAAAATTAATTTTTTTATAATTAAATATTATAAAATTAGTTTTTTATATTTTTTGGTCTCTGTTTGGGAAAGAAAAAAATTAATTTTTTAATAGTTACATTTTTAATTTCTGGTTATTTAACATATTTGTCTTTGATGATTTGTAAAAAAAAAAAAAAATTAAATGTAAAAAAATAATTTTGGTTATTTTAAAAAATTAAAAACCTGATTAATTAGAAGCAAAACTTCTAACTACTATTCCGAATGATATCTCAATTTTGTTATACTTTTAATTTTTTAACTTATCCAGGGCATAACTGAAAAAAAAAAAAACTCTCACATAAATTTATCATTAACCAAATTCTTTCATCAATCAATCAAGATTTCTTTATTTTTTAATAAGTATAATTGTTAGTCATATTTCTAACTTTAAATTATATAAATAACTAAAAACACAATGAGAATAAACTTTTAGAATATTATTGATTATTTCTTATTTTTGAATTTAGTTAATGATCCAAGGGTTGATTTGGGAACCAAAAATCAACTTTTGGTTTTGTTTCAGTTTTTTTCGTCTTATGATTTTTTAGAAAGATTTAATTTTTTTTATTTGGTATTTTTCGGCATAATGCTTGCATCTATCTATCAAAAATAATTAAAAGAATACAGAGAGATATATGTACAGGTTAAAAAAAAAAAAGACAAAATTGATTTTTGTTAAAAAATTAATTTTTTATAATACACTTGTGAAATTTTTATTTTGGAAACATTTTTTTATGAATATTCATAACATGCCTAAATTTATGAGAAATCAAACTTTTTGTATAAAGAAAAAAAAAAAAAAAAGACAAAACAAAAGTTGGTTTTTGCGTCCATTACCAACTCCAAGTGTTTGACAATGAATATCGGAATATTGCAAACCAAATTTTTTATCATTTAATAATTTAATTTGTTAATGAAAACCACCAAATTGATGATCAAGAATTCTATTGAAACGATGCAGCAGCAAAAGAAAAAAAAAAATCGAATACATTATTTAAATTAATTTGGACACTGACAAAAATATTTTGTTAACCCACATTTATCTCATCCATGTCAACTAATTAATGTTTCCTTTCAAATTTTAAAAACATACCCACATTTATTTTAATACATCACGTGAGGTTATGCTCTAAAGTCCTTTTTTTTTTTTTTTAACTACGTAAGAAAATTGAATTAATTAAAATAAAAAGTATAAAATCACTACTAAAAAAATAAGTATTCACACTAACACATCTCGGGCGACTGCCTAGTGCGGTCGCTATTAAGAGCATTAGCGACCGCTTGTGATGGTCGCTATGGCGGTCACTAATGCTCTAAATTAAATCCCTAGAACCTTCCTTTTCCTCATTTCGCTCAGACTCTCTCTCTCTCATTTTTCAGTCCGCGTGCCTTTTGCGCTCTCGCGGCCGCTGCATCCCGCCTTCGTCTCCAACCGTCGCCGCCATTGCCCGACTGCCATGATCGTCGCTTGGTCTCTCTCTCTCTCTCATTTCCGTCGGTGCCCCTTTTTGCTCTTTCCCACTGTCGCTACGTCCGCCTTCATTCCTAATCGTCGCTGCCGCCATTGCTCGACCGTCGTGGTCGTTCTTCCTCTGCAGGTTTTGGTCCTCTCTTCCTCCCCCCCTCTCTCTATCTCTGTGTGTGTGTGTGTGTCTCTCTCTCTCTCTCTCTCTATCTCTTTCATTTTTGGTTTCTTTGTTTTGCCGAGGCTACAAGAAGCTCTCATGAAAATCGGTTCTGAGTTTTTGTTCTCATCTCTAGCGATTCATTCAGGTGAGTACTACCTTTTTTCTTAATTTTTTTTCCTGATTTGGATGAAAATTTCTTGTCCAGTATATATATTTTGGTTTAATTTTTTCTAACTTATTCGGTCTATTTATACCGGTCCACTTGACCCACTCAAGTCATATAATCCTATGTATCGCACGGGTTTAACACTAGTCTGTGTTAGTTACATATTCTTGTAGATTGACTTCTTCTTTTTTTCATTGTTATGCCTTATATAATGAATGCCTCTTAATACTTTTGATAGGGATAGGGATAGTAATAGTATTTTTATGAGCTACTTGTCCGCGAATGCCATAATTAGTACATCTAAGAAGAAAAGTTTAAAAAATTCACGAAGATGACCTTTTTTTATTTTTTTTTTGTGCAATTCTGATTGTCGTAAATCGTTGTAGGTACTTTGGTTGCATAGATCTCAAAAAAGTACATGAAATCAAAAAACAATTCGTCCAAATTGGACACCCGAGCACAAAGTTATGCCCATTTGAAATTTTCTTACTAACACACTCCTATATTTAACTCTACAACTCCAATCGCCCGAGTTACTTTTTGGGCCTTGGTTACAAGTTGGTCCTCGTGCTCACCAAGTGTTCGGTTTTTACTGTCCCAGTGAATTTAAACAACATTTACTCTCTTTATAAAATGTTTTAAAACATAGTAATTTATTCACTTGCATGTATTGAAAAACTTAGACCCGTTTGAGAATCGTGTACGACACTCATTTGGTCATCCTTGACGTGATGAATTAGGTCATTGACTAAATTCGATGTTCTTGTGATGCACAAGCAGTGATTGACATACCTGATTCTTGAATTGTCCAGTTCGGACAGTTTGGAAATGTAATTATAAATATTATTCTCAACAACTTATGCAAGTCTAATGTTAGATAAAGTTTCGGTTGATGTTTTGTTGTTCCCTAAGTACATACATAGATAAGACTGATGTCTTTTCTGTGTCATGTACTTAGAAAACCACACGGACATGTTGCCGAAATTTTGTCTAGCAAATGGATGAAACATTCGAGTTGTTTAGAATAAGATGGATTATGCATTCTCGAATGGAATAGGACCAACTACCTTGTAGTAAGAAGTTTGTAGTTTAGGGCTAGATGAATTGCATGATGTATGATCTCTTAGGTTAATTGTATTTGCTCAAATTGGACTTCCGCAGAAATAATTAGCAAGATGAACAAAAGTTGGATTGATTTGTCAAATAGGACGTCTAAGGAATATGTAGAGGGGATTATGCAGTTCATCGTCTTCATCAATGGGTTTGATAGCGAGTTCATCAGTTGTCCTTGTAGAAAATGTGCGAATCGGTATTACTACACACTAGATATTGTGCGGGGACCATTTGATTCTAAATGGATTTTTGAAGTAGTATAAGAATTGGATAAGACATGGGAAGAGTATGTTTCTTATCACCGAGAGGAAAGAGTTGAGATTGAAGTCAATCTCCCGACAGCGAATCCGATATTTGCAATGCTAAATGATATCGTGTGGGGGTTAGAACCCAAAGACATAAGTCGTCAGACTGATAAGATGGGTGGGATAATCCTTGCTCGGGTGCAGATGAAAAAGTGTTGAGATATTTTGAAATTCTTAACGATGTACAAACAGAATTGTATCCTGGATGTAAGAATTTCAGTAAATTATCTTTTATTATGGAATTGTTACATTTGAAGGCATTGAACTAGTGGTCAGACACGTCCTTTGACATACTACTCTAGCTACTGCACGGAGTTCTACCATCTAGTGCAAAACTTGCTGAGTCTTACTACCATGCTCACAAGTTAACTGAAAATTTAGGCTTTACATATGACAGTCTGGATGCATGCCCAAATAATTGTATGTTATTTAGAAATGAGAATTTCCACCTTGATACATGCATTGTGTGTAAGACTTCGAGGTTAAAGGACAACGGGATCGGTTAGAGCCGTCAGAGTACTACGAGAAATGTTTGAACCGTGGAAAGTTTATCGCCGCAAAACAAATTCGATATTTTCCACTTAAGCCAAGGTTGAAAAGGCTTTTCATGTCGTCTAAAATTTCTAAATTGATAAGATGGCAAGCAAAGAATAGTAAGGAGGATGACAAGTTAACCCATCCAGTAGACTTCCAAGCATGGAAGGACTTCGACAAGAAACACCCAGACTTCACCCTGGATAGTCGTAACGTGTGGCTTGGGTTGGCTGTAGATGGTTTTAGCCCATTTAGTTCCATGACTGGGGCAAATCATAGTACGTGGCCAATAGTGTTGGCTCCGTACAATCTTCATTCCTGGTATTATATGAAACAACCTTTCTTGATCCTATCCACTCTTATTGATGGACCCAGAGGCCCCGGGGATAAGATTGACGTGTATATGCAACCACTGATTGACGACTTAAATGAATTATGGGCCGAATGTGTGATGACGTTGGACTCTGAAGGAAATGAAATGTTCAAACTTCATGTGGCATTATTGTGGACAATCAGTGACTTCCGCGCGTATGCTAATTTGTCTGGTTGGAGCACAAAATAGGAATTTACATGTCCTTATTGTAATCATAGCAAGATATCAACCTGGATGAAACACAGTAAAAAATGGGTCTACATAGGCCACAAATTTTTTTTGCCCCCTTGCATAGGTTCAGAAGGGACAAAGTGTCATTCAATGGCACTCGGAAATATGGTCTAGCACCACAAATAATGACTGGGGTTGATTTATTATCACAACTCGAGCAAAAACAAATACGTACAGTGTATGATTTTCAGGATCTATTGGCCCCCCACTACTTTCTATTCCTAGTGCAAACAGAAAGTGCAGTCATAACTGGAAGAAGAAAAGTATTTTTTACGAGTTAACGTACTAGAAAAACAACATACCGAGAAACAACTTGGATGTTATGCATATTGAGAAAAATGTGTGTGATAAATATATTATGAACCATTCTTGGTGTTTATGGAGAGTCTAAAGAAAGTGCCAATGCTTGCCGTGACTTGTAGGACAAGGACTGAGAAAACCACTGCACTTACAGTTGAGAGAGTCAAACAATGCATACATACCTCCTGCACAATAGACGATGACTAAATATGAGAAAGAGGCATTCCTCTCTATTTAAAAGGGGCTCAAGGTGCCTGATGGCTATTGTTCTAATATATCAAAGCGTGTGAACATGAAAGAAAGGACGTTACAGGGTTTGAAGACTCATGATAATCACATTCTCATTCAATAATTAATTCCTATTTCAATCCAAAATTGCTTCCCTAGAATGTTGTTGAGCCATTGATTGAGGTCAGTAACTTCTTCAGACAACTATTTCAAGAGTTTATCGCACAGATGATTTAAAAAGTCTTCAGGATAGGATTGCACTAACGTTGTATCATCTGGAGAAACTCTTTCCACCATCATTTTTTTTATGTAATGGTCCACTTAACCATACATTTAACGGATGAAGCCTTACTTGGTGGCCCTGTCCAATTTAGGTAGATGTATTCGATTGAGAGGTACATGAATACATTAAAGAGATATGTGCGTAACAGAGCTTGTCCAGAGGCATCAATAGCAAACGATTATTTGATGGATGAGTGTACTAATTTTTGCGCTGCATATTTTAATGATGTTGAAACAAAACTAAATAGGCCATCACAAATTAATGATGGTCCTGTTGGAGAGGGCATACTATTTGATCTGGATAACATCGAGTGGATTCAAGCTCATCGTTTCATGTTATTCAATGCCCCATAAGTTGTGGCATTGATTCAGTAAGTCAACACTTATTCATAGCTTTAACTTCTTCGTTTTTTACTTAAATGAGCTCAAATGGGACATGCCTCGTGCTACAGATAGTCAAATCTGACAGTCTCATTTTCAGTCATTTCACGATTGGTTTAATAAATACGTACGTATAAATATGATTGTATCTGCTTCAATTTGTTCATATCATATTAGTTTCATACAGTTTTATTCAATGATTATTTGAATGGCGTAGGTGTACAATTTACGGCGTACAAACGATGATATTTTAACCGATGAAATGAACCAATTAGCTGATGGCCCGTTTATAACGGCATGATGTTACACAACTTGTAATGTTAATGGGTTTCGATTTCGCATTAAGAAAGTAGATGAGAAACGAGCAACATAAAATAATGGTATCGGTTGTTCTTCCGTTGATGCTGGTTATTACTATGGCCAATTGAAAGATATTGTTGAAGTTATATACAATCACGGGTTGAAATTTTTGTTATTCAAGTGTGACTGGGTCAATCCAATCCGTGGGACTAAAACTGATAAGTACCAATTTACGTTAGTAAATTTCAACAATCTATTCTATCGAGATGAATGAATAAGTAATGAACCTTACATACTGGCCTCGCAAGCTGAGCAAGTTTACTATGTTAGAGATCCAATGGATCCTAACTGTCAAGTTGTAGTTAAAACGTCAAGGAGGGGGTATATCAAATTGAATGTGATGAGCCAGATACTGATACATTTGCTCAGTAAGTTCTAGACCAAAATGTATTAGTTCAACATGATGAGGATGTCAATTTGGTTAGAGAGACTGCTGAAGGAGATACTATTGACTTACATGACGAATGAACGTTTAAGCATTTTCTTCCTTCTAAATTTTGTTCAAGAATATGTTTAAATTTTTGTTTAGGAATGGTTTTTAGCTATCACGTGCATATATTAATCTTGTGAATATGCAAATAGATATGTCAAGACGTAAGAAGAGAGATCGTTCATGCACGATGGGCGAGTTTTTACATCAGGGCTAGGTCCGTGTGCCGACAGAAGACCTTAGCCGATCGACGCCTACGGGGGGTCCTCCGCCATGCCTACGAGGGATGTTAGCCCACTGACGGCACCAGTGGGTTCCTCTACCATGCATCACCCACCCCAACCCAGTTTATCATCGTCTCAGATTCGGCCATCTAGTCAGGGGCCGACCCATTCGATCTCGTCCACTCCAATGGAGCCTACACCGTTGACAGCTACTACATCGGCCTCCAGGCCTATTGGTATGATTTAATTTTTATGTTTAACACATATATGAAATAATTTGATTTTATTTATTTAATACAGTTTATTGTGAATATAGGTTCTACTACTATGAGTATATCTTCCAATAGGTGCATGGGTCATGCTAGAGGGATTTCTTCATGGAATTTTGGCACCCCTTATGATGTGCAGTTTGATGGAACATTCCACCCAGTTAGACCAGGGGCTTGCCAGTTCATTAGCTAATTGGGGCACATGGTGCGGGAACTATACCAATTTCCTTTGACTGTGCTCGATTAGATTGCCTTTCCTTAGAATACATTAGATTGACTCTGAGGGCAGGTTAAGGTAATATGTTTATTTATATCTTAAATTCCTAGTTATTATACGATATGTCAATTTACAACATACCTTAATAAATAAATTTCTTTCTCCTGTTAAGGATAATTTGAGGTCGTGTCTTGATGACTTTCGGCCAGTTTCCATGTCAAAGTGTCGGAAGATGTGAAAAGATCACAAGAGCAAGGTAAAGAATGAGCATTGGAAGAAGAACGCTAACGCCTCAGACCTTTTTCAGCGAGTCTCAAGAGGTGTTCTTCTCGCGCAGTGGCTTGAGCTTGTCTGATACTGGTCAAGTGAGGAGGCGAGGGTGAGTAATTCATACTATTTTATTAAATTCATTAAATATTAGGAAAAAAAACCTATAAAACTAACCAAAACAAATATAGGAAGAGGTAGAGCGGAATCCCCAAAATCGCTCGATGCTGGGCCCGAGTTCTAGGCTTGGAACTCGGTATGTTACGCAGGTCCGACATAAGGTAAACTTCAATATTAAACTGTACGTGCTATTCAATGTCTTAGTAGTCTATGTATATCTTAACATATAGTTAACATAATTTATCCTTCAACAGTTACGTGAGGAGGGTGCTCCTATTGATCAGATGTCTATATGGATAGCGGGTCGCAGACTCGAAAACTTGGAGGTTGTAACTCTTGTAGTAAGTATTGAATTTGTAAAATAAATTTATTTACTTGTTACAAGATCTATTCATTTATCTTTCTAATTTGGTTCTAAACTACACAGGCTCAATTTGAAGCTCGATTGGCCTAGTTGCCAGATGAGGAATGACAGGTGAGTGCTAGACGGATGAGATATTCCATGCTATCATCGCCCAGGATGGGCATGGATACACGCTCACGTATGGCACGGGCATACCACGATCTATCATCGCACGAGCAGAGTAATCCAGAGCTAGCTGGTCCCAAAGCTCACGTTTGCGTACTAACAAGGGAGTGGACGAGCTGATTCAGTCTTTTCGCCAAGATATGAACACTCAGGTGGAGGATATCAAGGCGTGGATGGAAGCGGAAGTACAAGCCCAAGTACAGGCTCGCTTGTAGAACCAGAGCAGCAACTAGTTTAAAGTCGTGTCCACACAACTGATGCTTCAGATCCGCCAATTCATACTCAGGTTAATAATTAAATAATTTATATTTAAATTTAGTTCAATTTCTTTAGATACATTTACTTATATTTTTTTTAACCATACACTATTTTATTGTAGGCTCTAGACCCTGGTAGTGGCAACCAGGTGAGACACGAATCAATTGGAGAGGGCATGCATGATCGAGCAGGCTCGAATGATCAGGATCAAGTATAAGTTTACGTTTATGATTACGTTTATGTTTTAAATTCTTAAATAATTTAAGGATATATAGTTGAATTTATTCTAGAAATTTGAGGTTTCAGCTTTATTTATAGACTAATCAATGTTTATTCGATGAATATTGAGAAAAAGCTTAGCAAGTGATTAATTTTGAATCTTAGGAAATTAGAAATTTTGAATTTTGAAAATTTGAAATTAGGAAACATAGAAACTTAAAAAGTTTTAAATATTGAAACTTGGAAACTTTAAACTTAAAACTCAAGATTGAGCCTCTAACGACGTAATATAACAACAATACAATCTTCCACCATGAACAGACCATCAAGGAATCCTATAAACTAAAGTAATTTTATTAATACTATAAGCAAGACAATTACTACAATCTTCTACAACGAAAAAAGATCATTCAAAGAGTATTACAATCAAGACAATAAATTCATATCAGACGCAATAGGATATATAAGTTTTAGAACTTTTTGGTTAGCTTTAGAGCTCCCTGCACGGAAATTTCGTCCTATATTTTAAGTTTTAAAACTCATTGCTTAGCTTTAAAACTCTTTGCATATAAATCCCATCTTATATTTTTACCTATTCATTTGATAAAAATAATTTTCTATTTATGCTTTTATAAAAATATTTTTTCTATTAAAAAAGTTGCCATAAATAAAATTTAAAAGAAAATAAACACATAAGAATTATGTGTTCATATATCACTACTCAGAAAATATGACACTTACTAAATGTTTTAATTATTTTTTATTTTTCTTAAATATATTTTTTGACGCGTCTATCACTTAACCATATCCATGTGCCTGTATATTTTTAATTATCATGTTGATGTGTCAATTATTTTTAATTAATTTGTAAGTCTAACAATTTTTAAATATCATAATAAATACATATAAAGCACAAACGCAACTCACCATGTGATAACTACATGTATCAACTAATTATAGTTATCTTAAGTGAATTTTATTTATTATATATTTTACTATTCTAATTAATCAAAAAAATTTATTTTTTTTATAAGTCTAAGAAAGCCCGTTTTATTTATTGTATGAGTTTTTCATTTAATAGTTTTATTTTATTTCTATTATTATTCTAAAAACTTTAATTATTATATAAGATTTTAATATGAGAATTGTATTATTAATCAAATATATCATGTACATAAAAATTACTTGTTTTCTTAACATAATTATATTTTACATTCATTTATATCATTTAACCTATATATTTTCATTCATTACCTTTCTTTACGATTATTTTAATAACATTTTATTTATTATATAAATCTTTTTCTATCATAATTTTATTTATCTACTATTCTAATTAACCAAATAATTCTACTTATTTTATAATTCTTTCAGAATA
>QLOD02000024.1:6006512-6020615 GCA_003260245.2 Sideroxylon spinosum | reverse complement strand
GAGCAAGTGTGGTCACTACTCAAGATCGATGCCATCACCCTTTTGTTCCAAGTAGTAGAACAAGGGAATTTATTCGGAATGATAAAAGATGCTACACTACATCTATGGCCAACAAAATGGGCAACTTGACTCAAGCTTGAATTTGAAATATGCTTTGAAATGATTTCATAATTTCACCTAAACTGTTTTATTATCAAGCCAATTAGTTTAAGGGTGTGTGTGCTATAGTGTTAAAAATTAAATTTTAAATGCTACGTGAATAATTGTTAACATTTTACTCTTGTAACTACTCAGTCCTTTTACTTCATTTCTTAAAAACGTTGATATTCAGCTCATCAAGCGCATAAACTACTAACACATTTAAAATGTTTACCCTTTTAACTCCGTGTCAAATGCACGTTAAAATTTTGTATTCATCGTACTGAAATTTAAAATACATCTTGGGTTTATTTTAGTTAGAGACACTAGTTATTTTATGTGGATATTACATGAATCTTTTCTCTTCCTGTTATAGTAATTGGATGAGCAGATTCTGAAGTTGAAATATAATTTTAAAAATTAAAATTATATTTTCAACGTTTAAATTCTTATAAAAGTTCATTTAATGAATATAAATGTTTTAATATCAACAAATGAATTTCAATAAGAATTTAAAAGTTAAAAATGTAATTTTAACTCATAAAATTGTATTTCAACTTTAAAAAATCTTATTCCGCTGAAATAATTAATTATTGAAGGCTTATATTATTAATCAAAACAGAATTAAAATACGAGGAATTAACCACTATTAAAATTCACAATAACTAATGAACATTTAATAAAGCTAGATATTTTGGCTTATTGAATTTGACGTTTTGATTCCATTCCCGGTTGGGGGTTGTAGGATAGCCCACCGGTTGCTATACATGTAAATGGTGTGTTCAAAGTTAGTTCGGATACGGAATCAACCCCATGATCTTTTAATTAATTTCATTTGACTCCAGAGTTATAGGGAACTAAGAAAGCCATCCCAACTTTACTTTTTCTTTTTCTTTCTTTATTTTTTTTTCCCCTTCTTGTAGCTCCATGCATGAGTGATGCTTAGGTTATTTCAGAAGAGGAATTGAAGTCTAAGGCCTCTTAAGTCCACAGCATGGGCTTAGTGGCCAGTACCATACAACAGCAGCAACTACTAGTTCTATACGCAACTAATTAATTACTAATATTAATTGTTGGTGTTCACACCGTACTAGTTCATCTATAACCCTATATGACTCACTAATAACTACTATTTTTATTAATGTGAATTCAGGTATCCCTCAAGCTCTTGTACTTGGCCATCGTTACAGGCATTGCATCATGGCTACGTAAGTTATACTTTGATGAATGCTTAATTTTATTTTTTTTTTCAACTTTTATTTTTTATTTTCTTTTATTTGGCATCCATAAAATAAAGACATGTTTTGAAAGGGTATTACAAAAAAAAATTACAGCGTACTGCACAAGACTTCAACATCGTATGTCCTGAAAAAATTTAGAGGTAAATATTTTTTCTGAAAAAGAGAAGATTTTGCAAAATATAATTCATTAAAATTAGGAGACTATCACCTCATTTTTGGTCAGGGTCACTTAGACCACCACAAACGCAAGGAATCGCCATATATCTAGTTCTAGTAAGAGGTAAGCACTTGTTCGCTGACAAGTGAATTGGCAACTAATAAGCTACATTAATAATATCAATTGAATCTAAAGTTTTTTTTTTTTTTTTTTTTTTGAGTCTTCCCCTAAAAACATATGTATATTTAATGGAGTAAATTAGTTTTGCTCATTCCAGGGTTGTATTTCTTGTACTATCAATTGATGCCAGAAACTGGTTTTATTGCCCCAAGATTCACGATTTAAAAAAATAACCGTTATTATAATTGCACTCTTGTTATATACTATTATGTTCCATGTTTATGTCATTATGATTGTTGTCGTTTTTTAAAACCATGCTAAGATATTTGATCCTCATAAAATGTTGTGCATATGCTTTAGAAACTCGTCCTTTTATATTAATTATTTCTGTTAATTCATTACAGAGGTGACGTGTTGGATGGTCACGGGAGAGAGGCAGTCAACACGCATACGAGCATTGTACTTGAGAACAATACTAAGGCAGGACATTGCGTTTTTTGACACTGAAACTAATACGGGAGAGGTTATAAGTAGGATGTCTGGTGATACCATTCTCATTCAAGAAGCTATGAGTGATAAGGTTGGGTTACATATTTTGAAGCTTGCTCAATTTAGTTAATGCAACTTTGCCCTAAAAAGGTCACGATTTTCCAAAGGAAAAAGTCATTCAATTAGAATTTTTTTTAATCAGAAAATGAAGAAATTATTTCTAACAACATCACATGAAATATTTTTTTCAAAAATTGAGATAGAAATTGCAGGGTGATAACATTACTGTAATAAATTACATTAGGTGGATTAGTTGTTTCAAAATAATAAGTACACAATCATGTCACATAATTCAGGTTTAAAATTTTGAGAAAAAAAAAATAAATTCTTATTAGACAATATTACTTCTCAATAAACTTATAGTAATTTTAGCGTTTGCCAAAATGAGAAATAATGGAGTTAAGAAACTAAAAAGAAAAAAAAAAGGAATATGGTTAAAAAATATGTTTATTTCATTTTTTTGTTCGGTCATAAAAAGAAAAAAAAAAAAAGAAAACAGTGAAAATGAAAAAAATTATTTGGTAGGTGTTCTTCTTTCCTTTTCCAATGACAATTCTATGAAGTAAACATAGCTAGTTCATAGCAGAGGATTATCTTTGTTTCTTTCTAGTAGTTTTACCAGCAAGAATCACGAAAAGGTTACACAATGAGACCACTTCTAAACAATTGACTCTTATTATTACAGGTGGGGAAGTTCATACAGTTCGCGTCAACTTTTGTTGGAGGCTTTGCGATTGCATGTATAAGAGGATGGCTTCTCGCATTAGTGTTGCTTTCGTCCCTTCCCCTTCTAGTCCTTTCTGGAGCAGTCATGGCATCGGTTATGACCAAAAGGTCGAGCACTGCACAAGTTGCTTACGCAGAGGCTGGAAACGTCGTTGAACAATCAGTAGGAGCTATTAGAACAGTAAGGCCCCCTAATTAAATCCATTAATATACATGCTTAATTACTTAAACATTTGGCTTAGTTAGTACAAGTACGTTTCATGTTAAACTGTTTGTTAAGGTAGTAACATGCTCAAAATATTCACATGATGTACCCTCGGGACATGTTTAGACAATAAAAAGTTAATAAAAGTATAATACTTATTCATTTTTTAACATTTCCGAGATAAACTTAAAATTTCTAACAAATACCATTCTAATGTGGTCAAATGAGCCGTTAAAATGGATTTCGTATATCGTGTCAAATTTTTAAACTTTTAGAATCCGTTCTAACAGATCAATTGATCACATTAGAATGATTTTAATCAAAAGAATTTCAAAAAGTTGGTAAAAGTTGACAAAGATTTATAAAAATTGGTAAAAATTTATAAAATTTTATATTTTAAAATAAATACAAGAAAATGAAAATAATTAAAAGTTTGCAACATTTTGTATCTTTTTATCATTCAAACATCCTCTCAATACCCTTCTTTAAATATGTAGAAAGTTCAGATAAAGGTAATTAAACTTGAGCTCCAGCTTGGCTCAGGCAAGTCCGCCGGCCCTGATGTTTTGGGCTTTTATGAAATCTGAGATTGGTTGTGTAACAAATTTGTAAGTGCAACCCTATTCATAAGGCTAGACAAAATATATATATATATATATTTTTTATATGACCTGATGGTTTTGAAATTCTCCCATGAACATTTTGCATTTTGAAATCCTCTTTTGTTAATATGGCAGGTGGCTTCCTTCACTGGGGAGAAGCTTGCAATAATGAAGTATAACAGCAAACAACAGGATGCCTATGCATCTGTTGTTCAACAAGGGCTTGTCTCGGGGCTTGGGATTGGGACGGTATTGCTGATCATTTTCTCAAGTTATGCACTTGCTATGTGGTACGGATCAAAACTTATCATAGAGAAAGGATACAATGGAGGAGTAGTCATCAATGTTATCATGGCAATCATGACTGGTGGAATGTAAGTACTAAGATTTTGTTAGCACAGAAAACTAGATGTTTCATCCAGGGCGGACTCAAGAGTTGGCTCACTTGAGCCGAATAAAAGATTTAAAAATTAAGAATATGCATGGACCAGCTTCGTTCAAGTTTGGATCTATGTTTAACTTAGAATCGAATTACTTTTTTTTTTTATTCCTCAAATTTGAACTTGAAGCAATTTTAAGTTAGAATTAAATTGAATTGAACCGAAAGTATTGGATTGGTGCGGTTCAGTTCTGGTTTAAACCATTTTGGGTTAGGTTGGGTCAATTTTTTATTTTAGGCTAATTCGGTCCAAATCTCAGGATTATATAAATATTTATATATTATAATATTATTTAATTTTATAATATTATTTAATATTTCTATCCTATATTTTTTTCGAATTAGTTTGGGTTATGTTATTTTCGGCTCAAGTTGGATTGAGTTGACTATGTACTAATCCAAAAATCAAATCGAAACTAATTCTTAATTCAGAATAAAAAATATTAGTTTTCAATTAATCTAAAACATTTCAGGTCGGTCGAGTCCATTTTTGGTTTAGGTCAATTTGGTCTAAATTTTAGGATTATATAAATATTTATATATTATAATATTATATAAATGTTATATAGTGTATATATATATTATATTATACTTTTTTCAAGTTAGTTTGAGTTAGTTTATTTTTTATTTGGGTTTTGAGTACCTCTTATTCTGAGAACCAAACAAAAAATATCAATTTATTTATTTTTTAACTCCAAACCGAATTGAAAATGGTATAAAACCGAACCAATCCAAATCAAAGTGATCAGATTGATTTGGTTTTCGTGTTATTTAGGTTTTTTTTCCTTTTTTAATGCACCCTATTAAAAACTTTAAACTGAACAAATGATTTAAAGATAAATTGAGTTGATTTACAAAAATTTAGAATGAAATTTTTGTTTTTAAGTTAAACTACCCTTCTTACAGTTCGTCTTCATGTCAGCCCCTATTTTCTCAGCATTTGCAATGGCAAGTCACTTGATTGTGCTTGGATGAAATTCTGAGTTTTGTTTCTCTTGGGTCAGGTCGTTGTCCCAAACATCCCCATCTTTGAAGGCATTTGCGGCAGGCCAAGCTGCAGCTTACAAGATGTTCGAGACAATAAAGCGTAAACCACAGATCGATGCCTACGAAACCAGTGGGGTTGTAAAGGAAGATATCATCGGTGAACTTGAACTGAAAGACGTTTACTTCAAATACCCAGCTAGGCCTGATGTTCAAATTTTCTCTGGGTTCTCAATCAAGGTTCAGAGTGGCACAACGGCAGCTTTGGTTGGGCAAAGTGGGAGTGGCAAGTCAACAGTTATCAGTCTGTTGCAGAGATTCTATGATCCCGATGCTGGTGATGTGCTTATAGATGGATTCAATTTGAAGAAGTTTCAACTCAGATGGATAAGGGAGAAGATGGGTCTAGTTAGTCAGGAGCCTATTTTGTTTACCACCACAATAAGGGAGAATATACTTTATGGGAAGGAAAATGCTTCCAATGAAGAGATCAGAACAGCAATTGAGCTCGCGAATGCTGCAAAGTTCATTGATAAGCTGCCACAGGTTAAACATTTTTGTTTTTTGTTATTTTATTTATTTTTTCGCCAAGTCTTGCATTTCACGAAAGGATCGTTTAACTAAAATTTATACCAGCATTATAAGTTTGCTAGATTGTTAATTACCATTTCACTTAAGAGTTTAAATTGTTAGAGAGAAAGAAATTTTATTATTTATATTGAGGTGAATTACACTAATCATTCTACATTCTATACCAAATTCTGCTTTGATTTTTATACCTCCAGTTATAATAATCAACCCTGTATAATTTTGTTCGAAGAATAATATGCCCTTCTATTACACTAATAAAAAAATGTCTTTTTTGGTTACGGTTTATTATCGAAACTAAAAAAGTATTATTAGTCATTATTCAACAAAAATCGTAATCAAATAGGGAGATAAATATTTGACAGTAGTCATTAATATTCATGCATGCCGTAGTCAATAGCATATTTGTCATGCCAATTTATGGTTACAGTCATAGGTCATAACTAAAAAATCTTTTACTATTCAGCAAAAACCACAATTGACAAGCTGTAGCCAACCGTAACCAGTGTTTTTTGGTTATGATTTTTTAATTTTTATTTACTTTTTTGGGTAGCAACCGAAAAGTTTTTTTTTTTTTAGTAGTGTTGATAATTTTTCAAAAATCAATTGTGAAGTCGTCGTGTGTCTCTCGCATGATGGACATTATTTTCATTAATCACTCTTATAATATACATCTAACCACTCTTACATTTTATACCAAATCCTATTTTAATTCCTATACTTTTAATTATATATGTCAAACCTCTTACACCCATATGCGTTATTATACCTAAAAAATTATTAGAATAATTAAATATCATGCGTTTAAACCTTAAAAAGTAATGTCAAGAGAATAATTAAAGGTCACGAGTTTAAATCTTAAAAAGTAATGTCATGTGCGGTTAGAATTTATCCGCACATTATGATATATTTATAATAGGGTATTGGCTATTTAGCAATAAATTTATACGTAAATTGACTAACAGGCATTAATATATACATCTACACACATATATTGATATGTTTATATAGTCTAGTACTGTTTCTACTCTAGAGTAGGGATGATTAATCAGCACAGTGACATTGTTTTCAGGGGCTTGATACAATGGCAGGAGAGCATGGAACACAACTATCTGGAGGTCAAAAGCAAAGAATAGCAATTGCAAGAGCCATTCTGAAGAACCCCAAAATTCTTCTGCTTGACGAAGCAACCAGCGCTCTGGATGCAGAGTCAGAGCGCATTGTACAAGATGCTCTAACGAACATTATGTCAAACAGGACTACCGTGGTGGTTGCACACCGTTTGACGACCATCAGAAATGCTGATCTTATAGCGGTAGTGCAATCTGGGAAAATTGTCGAGCAAGGTAACACCATTTCAATCCTTTTTACTCTTGAATAGCAGTCTTGAAGAGCGTTGCTAGCATCAATCGCGATTATCATTGTAGAACCCACACATGATTAATGGTGCAATTGAGTCAGTCGCAACTACACTGTGGAACCCAAACATGATCAATGGTGCGGATAGGCTTAATTGTGTCAAATACGAATATCAATATGGGATTCACCTACAATCAGTGCTGTAAATGCATTTAGGCTTTGTTGTGTTGGTTACCCAACTTGGTTTTACCTTTGGGTGCACCTTTTTTTTTATATGATTTTTTTTTCAACAAATTTTATTTTTTTTTTCAAAAACTATAATTTTTAAACATGTTAATTATATTCGTAAAAAAGAAATAAATATAAAATTTCACGTTTGTTTGAGTAAAAGTTATTGTTTTGGTAAACAAGTAACAATAAAACTGGTTTTTTTATCATCATGTTTTACTCCCAAGATTGGTTCACTAGTGATCTTCCTACCTTGATAG
Organism: Sideroxylon spinosum; assembly: GCA_003260245.2. Taxonomy (NCBI): domain Eukaryota; kingdom Viridiplantae; phylum Streptophyta; class Magnoliopsida; order Ericales; family Sapotaceae; genus Sideroxylon; species Sideroxylon spinosum. The sequence goes on along the minus strand of QLOD02000024.1, from coordinate 6,013,019 downwards.
TGACCCCGTCAACCCAAGCTTCATTCAAGTTCAGTCCTTTTTCTTTTTCTCGATCCTGTATTGATCTTTTTATTTTCTATCTTTTACTTAACTAGATATGAATTTTTCGATCTTTTTTATGGACATGATTAATATGCCTAACTGTTATAATTTTTAGGGAAAAAAATTTAATTTTTGATTCAAAAAATTATATAAGATGAGAAAGAAAAGTTGCAAGAAAAGCTAAAATCAAATTTGTAATCAAACTAAGCCTATTCACGATAGTCACACATGGTGCTAAAAAGGGGGATTAGCATACAAACGGATGTAGCTTGGTAACATAAGGGCTGTTGGCCGTTGGATTAAAATCCCATGGCCCGAACAAGTCGCTCGCAGCACGGCTGTCATGACGCTGAAATTTGACCAATGTCAGCCCCCCGGACCCCATGGTGCTAGCGTTTTCCCTGATTTGTAATTAATTCCATTTTTTTTTTCTCACCCAATGTCCATAACGGAGTCATAACTCTCCTAAGATTTTAATTCCAGGAACACATTCCGAGTTGATTAAGAATCCAAACGGGGCTTACTCCCAACTAATTACCTTACAAGAAGGGACTAACAAATCCGATGAGGAAGGACTAGTGATGGGCACAGCCAATCAGGAAATGATCAGTCGGGATGCGGATAAAGCCATGGGCAAGTCCGCTAGCCAGAGATCATCATCCTTCAGCAGAGTCTCATCGAGCGGTCGTCACTCTTTCACGCTGAGTTTAGGACTCACCACCCCCATTGTGATCCAAACGGAAATACGAGGTGATCAGAATGATGACAGAGAGAACGAAGCAGACAAGGGAAAACGTCCGGACGTGTCTATCAAACGTCTGGCCTATCTGAACAAACCGGAACTCCCAGTTCTGGCACTCGGATCCCTCGCCGCGTGCGTTCACGGCGTAATTTTTCCGATTTTCGCACTCCTCCTCTCGACAGCCATCAAAATTTTCTACGAGCCGAAGAACGAGCTGAAGAAAAAATCATCCTTCTGGGCGCTTATGTACGTGACCCTGGGAATTGTTAGTCTGCTGGTCGTGCCGGCGCAGAATTACTTATTCGGAGTTGCAGGGGGGAAATTGGTGAAACGAATATGTTCCTTGTCGTTTGAGAAGATTATGTTCCAAGAAATCAGCTGGTTTGATGACCCGAAGAATTCTAGGTGAGTTTAAGAATCATTGTCGTCGATCAAATTAACGATTTTTTTGGTGTTTTTAAGGGTTTGAAAATGATAATCATTTTTCTGGGTTCGTGTTGATTTCAGTGGTGCAGTTGGTGCAAGGTTGTCGACTGATGCTGCAACAGTGAGGAGTATTGTGGGTGATGCCTTGGCCCAAGTTGTCCAGAACTTAACAACGGTTGTAGCAGGTCTTGTTATATCGTTCACAGCTAACTGGATGTTGGCGTTCATAATTCTGGCTGTGTTGCCGTTGGTGGGTTTGCAAGGATTCCTTCAGATGAAGTTCTTAAAAGGGTTCAGTGAAGATGCCAAGGTCAGTTCATTAGCCCTATGACAAAACTCCCTAACAATTGAAAGAGGGGTAAATTCCTGGATATAAAATTTACAAAACTACACCTTTATATTTACCTACCAATTACTTTAAAATTGTTCTAACTTGCTCCTTGTATTTCTAAACCATACCAATTCATCACTAACTTCTATTAATTATTTTGAAAAAATAAATTGACGCCATGTGTCCATTACACACAATTAGAATATAATTTTTTTATCAAAAAATTTGAACTAAGGGACAAAATGAGACAATTTCAGAGTATAGGAAGTAAAAAGGTACGATTTACAATATCATAAAACCAAAGTATGATTGGCGAAAAAATATAAAAAAACTGAGTGTGATTTTTCCAATTAACTTCATTGAGGTTACTTCTAAATTTATGAATTTAAATCAAAGGATTTAGTACAAGAGAATAAATCAAATATAAATTTAATGCGGATTGATAATAGTATAAGTTACTTTAAATGTATTACGTTAATGGTTCAAATTAAATATACGACAAGGCCATTGGATGATAATAATGTGAATAAGTGTAAGTATGTCATTTCAAAATAAAAAAGTTCATAAAAACTAATTATTTACTTAATTATCATTATCACATCATTGAATAAAATTCCCTTGTCCAAAACTCCTATGAAATGGTAATTTTCAATCATAAAAGGTGGTCTCGGAGTAGTAGTAGGGTTATTCCATTACAACATAAGGTTTGAATCTTAAAATCAATTTATCTATTTGCAAAAAGGAAAAAAACAAAAAAATTGGTTGGGGCCCTCTCCGGAACTAACAATGTGAAACTTTTGTGAATTGGGTTGTCATTTAATGATTCAAAATGTGCAAAAATAAATCATAACAAATAGCTTTTATTTACCTATAGCCGTCACATTTCTTTATATTTCTAAACTGTTTAGTCCAAAATTCAATCATTTAAAATCCAGGTTTCTCTAAATCGAGCATAAGGTTTATATAAATGTTTGTAGGTTATGTACGAAGATGCAAGTCAAGTCGCAAATGATGCAGTCGGCAGCATCAGAACCGTGGCGTCATTTTGCGCTGAGAAGAAAGTCATGGAAATGTATCAGAAAAAATGCGAGGCCCCCATGAAAAATGGAGTTAGGATTGGACTTGTTAGTGGTGCTGGTTTCGGCTTTAGTTTCTTCTTGCTTTATTGCACAAATGCCTTCTGTTTCTACATTGGAGCTCTTTTGGTGCAACATGGGAAAGCAACATTTGACGAAGTTTTCAAGGTACAACAAAAGATGTTTGTTTTATGCACCTTACGCTAATTTCCTCTTGCATGGTTTTTAAGAAAGCAGTAATTGTTGGGTGGTCTTTGTCCCTCTTATGTTTCTAAAAGCTAACTTATAGGGTGAGACTTTTTCTTATATTTATATACTGATCATCAGTCTCTTTCATAATCTGATATGGGATACTTCAACAATCTTTTTATTTACATATCGGGTTTTGGGTAAACGCAGAACAACCCGTTTCTTTTGACGGGTTAAGATTGATGATAACTAAGTCACTAATTATCTTAAAAGTTTAAACGGTAAAGAAATAAACCCAATAATGTTTATCAAGTTATTTCAATTGTAACAAATGTTCCCGAGACTGTAGTGGAAACATGAAGAATTGAGATTGATTTATACTTTAATGACACGTTAATTTTTACATTTTGCATTTAATAAGATATTTTTAACTTTTATTTTTATTTTGAAAATAATTTTAATTGAATTAAAAACAATCAAATTTCAACCCGTCATTTTCTACTGTATTCCTGTAATTGATTTTTGTCCTGCAACCCTCTTCGAAACCCAAAAACAGTCGGTGTAACGATAACAGCCGTGATGTGTGATGTGTAATGACACGTAACATGGTGTAACAGGATTTAACGGCAAGCGTAACCAATTTTTGCAGGTTTTCTTTGCTTTGACAATTTCAGCACTGGGGGTCTCCCAAAGCACCGCTATGGCTCCAGACAGTAACAAAGCGAAGGATTCTGCTGCTTCAATCTTTAAAATTATTGACAGCAAGCCGAAGATTGATTCAAGCAGCCACGAAGGAACAACGCTGGACAATCTAACCGGGAATATTGACCTCCAGCATGTGAGCTTTAGGTACCCAACGAGACCCGATGTTCAAATTTTCAGAGATTTATCCTTGAACATCCCCTCCGGAAAGGTAATAATCAGGATCTTTCCAAATTTCACTTAATGCCTAAACCCATTGACTACTCACTGTCAGTCCAAATGACGCCTGAATGCAAATAGAAAGAATAATGATAGGTTAAAATCACAAATATTAGCGTAAGAAATGAACAAATTCAAGGGTAGGAGGACCCTAAGGCTGCCTAGAGTAGCTTGACCAAAATAATAATAATAATAATAATAATAAAATTAGTTCAATTTTTTTCTATTTTTATTCAAATTTAGTCAACTCAATTTGTGATCTAGTTTTCTCTTCATTTATACCTTTTATTCGGTTTAAATTTTTATATCTCATTTCATTTTATCTTTAAACCCTTTATTCATCTTAAACAAATTCTAAATTCTAACTCTATTTCAAAACACAAGGTTATAAATGAATAGTCTAAAAAATTAATGAGTCACGTCTTTTCAATTGAACGAGGTAAAGTAATGCTAGGAGAATATAAAAAATATTGCTAATCTTCTGCTAATAGTATGTGCACGGGTATATTGGTTCTGTTTGAAATTTTATAAAATTTTATAAATTTTTATAAAATTTAAATTTTTTATTAGAAGTACGAAGTACAAAATTATAATTTTTATAAATTTTTATTAGTTTTGAGATCTAAATTTTTTCAAAAATCTTTAAAATTTTCAATCAACTTTTGAATTTTTCTTTTTAAATTATTTCAAAACTCTAAACACTCATTTTACACTAATTTTTATAATTCTAAACGTCCTGTTTTAGACAGTTGCGCTAGTTGGGGAGAGTGGCAGTGGGAAGTCCACAGTGATCAGCCTAATAGAGAGGTTCTACGATCCCGACTCTGGCAAAGTACTTCTCGACGGATTTGAAATCCAAAAACTCAGACTAAGCTGGCTGAGGCAGCAAATGGGATTGGTGAGCCAAGAACCTATCCTCTTCAACGAAACAATCCGAACCAACGTAGCTTACGGCAAGAAAGGAGAAGCAACCGAGGAAGAGATAATCGCCGCCACAAAAGCCGCCAACGCGCACAACTTCATCTCCGCCTTGCCGCAAGGCTACGACACCAACGTCGGCGAGAGAGGGGTCCAGTTGTCCGGCGGGCAGAAGCAGCGGATCGCCGTCGCACGCGCGATAGTGAAGGAGCCGAGGATCCTCTTGCTCGACGAGGCCACGAGCGCATTGGACGCCGAGTCGGAGCGCGTGGTTCAGGACGCGCTGGATAGGGTGATGGTGGACCGGACAACCGTCGTCGTCGCCCACCGGCTCTCCACGATCAGAGGGGCTGATGTCATAGCCGTGGTGAAGAACGGCGTGATTGCCGAGAAGGGAACGCATGATGTTCTCATGAAGATTCGTGATGGTGCTTATGCGTCTCTGGTTGCGCTTCACATGGCTACTTCCTCATCAGATTCAGACTCCCAGTGAGCGAGCGACCGACCGACCGACCGAAATTGTATTGTCTGACCCAATAATGTTCCATTAAGGCCATGGTATACTTATATTCTTAGGTATAATTTGGAAAGAAGTTAACTATGAGTTAACAGTTTGTAGCTCATAATTATTAAAAGTTAGTTTTTTTTATGTTTAGAAAAAAAATTAATTTTTATTAACTAGTTTTTTAGTATTTAAATATTTTATAAATTTAACATTTTTATTCCTTAAGATTTAAAACATATTTCTAATCTAAAAAGATAAGTTTAATTATTTTAAAAAAAAATTAAAAAGTTGATCACTGGTAGTTATAGGTTAACAAATGGAACCTTAACAAAATATAAGATTACGCAACAAAATAAAAAAATTAACCCTAACCAAACCTTGGTTTGGTGGCAGTCAAAATAAAATTTGAAATACCTCCACTGGCCTCTCCATCCTCAGGCTCCGTTTGACATAGAAAAGTTGATAGCTCAACTATCAACTATTAATTTTTCGGTTTTTTTTTTTAAATCACCAAAATTATACTCTTACATTTTAATCTTCTTTTAAACCTTCAAGGATAAAATTTCAAATTAACAAAAATTTAAAAAGTTATTTATAAAAAAATCGTCTTTAGTTTTCCTCCAAACACTTGCACTTTGCCTGGCAAGATAGATTTGTTGATACTTGATTTTATTTGATAAAATTTTTTATTAATTTTTATGTTGAAATTAGAATAAATATTATGAGTTGAATTTTATTTTATTTTATAAATTAAATTTTGGTATTTCTATATCATTTGAAATCTAAATCAAAAGAATAAAATTTGATGAGAATTCATTATTTTCTTAATCCATCTAAGTAAGTGAACAAATTTATTTTCGTATATTTACTATATTTTTTTCTTAACATAGTTAAATTTAATGTTTCTTAAACCAAATTAATTAATTCTTAAATTTGAAATATTTTCTAAATATGAAATTTTATTTATCAAATTAAATTAATTCTTTGCAGAGATTAACAAATTTGAGGGATTGGTACTGGTTTGGATTTGGGGCTCCGAACACTTAGACAGAGATCTGGAACTGGTATAGGAGACTGGTCTGAGCATGGGGATAAAAAGGATGGGATATAACATAAAAAAAACACTATCTGAGATTACAAACATTGAAAATGTTTAGTTATTTTTTTCATTATCAGTAAATTTTTAAATACATTCAAACGAATATCGGCAACGTTTGAAGAAAAAAAATATAAAATTTTATAAATCCATATAAACACAGATTACGAAATTATAAAATTTAATTTTTTTTATTCACTGCATAAAGCATGAGACACTAACTTTTATAATTTTATACAACTTTAAACACACAAAAAAAAA
>QLOD02000024.1:5844095-5854983 GCA_003260245.2 Sideroxylon spinosum | reverse complement strand
TTAATTGACAAATGAAGACAAAAGGTAACCTACTATTAGGGCAAAGTAGGTCTGCAAACCATTATGGCATGTGTGCACACTTGTCCACACACTTACCAACCACGATATGATAAGGTCGAAATTGCTGAACAAAGAGGGATATCTCTGAAAGAAGCAAGCTAAGCAGCATAAGGTCAAACACAGGGGATGGACAAAATACAGGTACAGACAAGGGGTACAATTATTTGAAAAAAATAAATAAATAAATATATGGACATGGCGGGGAACATAACAAAAATATAACTTCTATATATTTTTATTGGTTATATGTATGAAATGATATCCACAAAATCAATAATTCAGCATTTCAATAATATAATTCAAACACATTTTAACATAAAAAAAACGGACAAAAGATTAGACAGAAAATTTTATGATTTTAGATGTTTAGGCTACTCAAATCTAAGTCTATCCTAATCATACTAGAAGAAAAAAAAATATGATAAAACAATTGTGCACCCCAACACTTATTTCATCGGATATGGATTACCCAAAACGTGTTTCACTGTTACAAGTACGTGTGTCTAAGACCTCTTGGCACACACCAATTTGAAGTTTCCATGCTTCATAGGAAGCAAACATGTCAGTGCAATTACAATAGAGAAAATCCTAGAAAGAATTATCACCTGTAAATAGAGTCAAGCAAGCGTCATTTTATCATCAGAAAATATTTTTGGTAAGGAACAAAGATCTAATTGATAAATTAAACTTTCATTTAAAAACACAGACGAACAAAAAACACAACACAAAACCAGTAACGAATAGGCTATTTAAATATTTTCAAGTGCTAAAGTGCACTAGTGCATGACTTGCTTACCTTATATTTAAGACGAGAAAAATGAATGTACAGAATTGGAACACAGTGCAGCTTCTGCCTCGCTGCTGCCATCTCAAGTGCTTTCTCATATACACTGGAAGCTGCTCCAAAATTTCCCTGACAATTTGGGAAGCAATTTCATGTAAAACTCCTTTAACAATAGATCTAGAAAGTAGGTAGAGTTGTTTGTGTACCCATCGTATTTCCATATTAGCTTCTTTTACAACTTTTTCGATGAAGTAGGGACCGAATTCATTATCAGATTGAGGAAATGCAGCACGTGCACCACGTTTATCTCCTATTTGCTCCTTAAACCGGGCATTGAAAAGATGAATTTCTGGCACCTTCTGCAAGGAAGTAAAAAGAGACCAAAATCACGTTGAGTCATTTACAAAGAACCCAGAAACGAAGAAATCAATTAAGTTTCAGTTGACAAGATATTGTTTCAACTCTCTGATAAGAAGCCATAGACAAATTAAGGACTAGCAGTGCATTCACCAAATCTGAGTTATATTACTCCAGTTGGAAAGGTGTTTGGAAGGATATCTGGATTAAAGAAGACAATGTAAAGACATGAAATTTTCAGTTTTTTGAGGTGGTAGTTATAAACTAATATAAGAAGCCTTTAGGATAGGATTTCAACTCTAATGATTCTCAAAAAAGGATAGACAGTAAAGACATTTAAAACAAAAACAAAAGAATTGCTAGATGGAATATGTGGTTTTCTTTGAAGCCATGGGAAAAAATCTCAAGTTTCAGGCAAGCTTTCTGCCAGCATAAGAACAACTCAATTTGATGACTTGTCTTGGCCTAGGTTATAACTTAATTCTTGGTTCAGAATTAGCCCCATGACTCAAATACAAATTTCATTTTTGTCTAAGCAGTGTCTCTCAAAGATTCAACCCAGTTTACTCTGAAAGTGGTTTGGACACTACGGTTGTTGGAGAAGGAAAGATGCTTAAGCATGTGATCGTGAATCTTTCTTTCAGTGACCCAAGGAAAAAAATCCTTCTCCGTGTTACCCAACTTTCACATGATCTGAACAACAGTCAATAGGTAAATCTTTTCATATTAATGCTCTCCCTTTCATTTTCTTCTTTTCCCGCTTTTCTATCTTTTTTTAATTTTGCAAGTATATCATTCACCTTATGTCCCTCTTGGTTACACCACCATCCAGCGAGAGAGAGATTAAAAAAACAGAGTACTTGCAATTTGGCAGAGAAACTCGCTATTTGTTGCCCCATTACTTTGACAACATAAGCTCTACAAATTACTTTAGGATATGTACACCTCAACTTGACTTTAAGCAAGTTTTTTAAGGCATCACTTGTTTAGAGCTCCCAAAATCTATAATTATAACGATAAAAGCAATGAATTCAGCTGGCAAAGAAGTATGTTCATAAGCTTGTAATGCAAAAAAATACATAAGCTTGTCATGCAAAACAAACACCCGGGCTGCTAAACAGATCAAACAATCAAATCAATGTCTGATTCATTAAGAATTAGCTCAATCTAAAATCAAAGAGAACACGTCATAGTTGAATCTTGTTAGATAATCCAAGGCTTTTTAAGGGGAAAAAAAATATGTTACACAATAAAATTTTGCCTTTGGATTTTTAATTTGGTAGGTCGTCTTATGCTCCTGTGCTTTAATTGCAGTTCCTCATGAAACATAAAAGTATATCATACCTATACCAAGAATATAAAGTGAATAGATCACCATACAACAAAGCAAACAACCAAAACAGCAACATTTGTATGCAACTGGTAGATAACATGCCTCAGCTATGACAGATCTGATCAACCTAAATCCAAAATCAGTTTGTAAGTTATTGTACCATATTCTGGTAACTGTCTCAGATATTCCCATTATCCAGCAAAATAAATCAGATTTTGATTTTTTTTTTTTTAAAGATAAACAATCCAAGCAATGAGCAAGTAGGAAAAACCAACAAAATGCTAAAAAATTAAAAAAGTAGCCAAAAGAACATTGAAGGCCAGAAAATTAACATGCCTGACAAGTTTATCCTTCATTTTTTTCCTGGGTACAGGGATGTTCAAGCAAAACAAAACCTCCCAAAATTTTTTTGTAGCTCAACCTATCGCAAAGTTCAACTCCTTTTGGTTTGTCAATCCATGAAATGACAGCTCAATAAAAAGAAGAATTCCAGTTTTCCAATACGTATTGATGGGTTAGGCATAGCAGAAGACCAAAATGTTGGCCTAGGCCAAAATGTGGAGGGTTACTCAAGCAAAACCAAACCTTTACAAATATTTTCGTTGCTCGCTCTAGTGCAAAGTTTGCCAACTCTCGTCCCCCTTTAGTCTCTACAAATTCAACATAACGCATCCAGAACTCAGGGTAACCAGCACAGGGAATTAAGCATCTCTCATAAAGTTTCACAGCCTACAAGTGGAAAGAGTATCAGATATGGAAAGGAATAAGGAACAAGCTTACACAAGTACCCAATCAATTGAATAGCATACCCAATCAAAATCCTCTTGCATCTCAATAAAGTCCAGGTAGCAATGCCAATTTTTTAGTTGATCATCATCAAGTGGAATTATATCAAAATTACTCCTCTGGATATTAGTCTCAAAGTGCTGAATTTTCCTTTCCAACTCACAAGCTTCCTGGTAGAACCGCTCCCCAGTAGATACATATTTCTGCAAAGCTTTATAACTAAAGAAGCCGGTGGAAGGATCCAGCATGTTGTTAATGGCACAGAAGAGTTCATCTTTAATTGTTGTGGCTACAGCATCAGAGACAGATTCTGACTCTATTTCCATGCTGCAGTTTTTATGTTGTTTCATCCCTTCTTCCAGAATGGCTGCAAACTTCTTAAAACTGAAAAATAAATGAACCAAAGTGTATACTGTTCAATGTCACAGCATGATCAAATAAGAAGATGAAAACTGAAAATGGACAAAATCTAAAAAATTGTGGTTGTGATGGTAACAATAAAAATTTGCAGATTCTATTATGACATGTAGCATACAACAGGATGCAGAAGACAATAATATAATGGAAGACAAACACTAAATTGGAAGAATTCCATGTAAAAGGGTGCACTAGAACCAAAATGCCCGTGCATATCAAATCCTTGGTGCACCAGCACACAATAATAACTCCAAAGAGATACAAATCACCCTTAGTATAGTGTGGTTATTATTAGACTATGGATGCACACACTTTGTGAGAGAGAGAGAGAAATACTCATTAATTTTTTATTTTGTTATTTTTATTTTTATTTTTGTTCTTATTTTGTTTATATTTTTTTGTAAATTGTTAAAAATTTAATTAAAAATTTAAAGATTGAAAATTTTAACTCAAGTAATAAATAGTGGAAATTCAGTAATACTTAGTAACCAGGATCAATTCCAACTTCCAAAAACTAACTCTTAAGCCCGATACCGACTCAAAACATAAAAGAATGTATCTTATATGGCCCAGCTGCAACATATCCACATACAAAAAAGTATGGAGTCATCTGCAAACAAGAGATAGGAAATTTCCACTGCTAAAGCATCAGTAATCCCCACCCAAAAACCTTCAATCAAGCCTCCCTCATTGCCCTCACACACTCATCTAGGGATGTCAACAAGGTGGGCTCGGGAGGAGGTCACATTCCATTTTCTCGTTTAGCAATATTGTTCCCTGTCACCATCCCTGCTTCAGGGATGAAATTATCCCTGTTACCCATCCTCATTCGCCGCCCAACACAATAACATCCATAGACCACCATCCATATTTTGCTAGCAATTCAAAAGCATTGTGGTTTGCAAAATCTTCAAGCTGTAAAGCATTAGACATTATGTAAACAAAATTCTAGCATTTAAATTGTAATTACAAACAATATAAAAAAATGAATGTGATTAGAAGAAATTGAAAAGGGTTGGACTAAAGGTTTATTGGCTATTCTGCAAAAGAAATCCAAATAAATAAATAAAAACTCTCAGAATCTTAAACAAAAACAAAGCACAATTCATCTACAAATGCATCTTTATTATAGCAAGAACACCACCACATTAAAAATGAGAAAAGAGGAGCATCCAAGTGAGTAACTCATTGTTAAACACTAAATTTCAAAGAGAGGACAAATTTCAAGGTCTGCTCGAAACGAATGCAACTTTCAAAGAGAAGACAAATTTCATCTATCAACTCCATCTGTTAAACAGTAACTAAAATAGCCACAAAATACTGGCTCAGAGACCAAAGTCAGTAGACATGTGACCGATAAAATTGCAATGTTTGAGGTCTGCTCGGAGAGAAGCATCTTACTATCAATGGGGTCTTCAAGATCTGGTCGAGATTCGTTGATGGAGTGTTCAAGCTCTGGTTAAGGTTTATCTGGGCACTGGTCAAGGTTTGTCGATGGATTATTGTTAGTCAAATCAGAGAAGACGCTGAGAGTGAGAGCGCTCGTCGTCTATCGTGATATCTACTCTACTGCCTCTAAATGGCTGAGCCTAAAAAGTTTAGACCCTAAGTTACCCTAACTAATATGTATTTTGATATTTATTGTATATATTAAATAAATATTAAAAGAAGAAATATTAAATTATAAATGAGTATTTATGTGTATGGCACAGGGTGAAAAATGCCATCCCCGGCCTCATCCTTGTTATTAGTATCTTCATACCCCTCCCAAACAGGAAGAGTGCCCGTTAGGTACAAGTAATTTTTCCATCCCTACGCACATCCGGCTAAGAGCCTCCTGATTAAAAGAAACAGAAGGGGAGACAAGATCACTTTGTCTCAAGCCTCTGGAAGGTTCGAAAAAGCTTTCAAGAGCACCATTGATGATGATGGATACTCTCACTGTGGAAATACACCATCTAATCCATTTCCTCCATCTACACCTAAAACCCATGCACTCCTTCAGACACACCAAGAAGTCCCAACATAATCTACAAGTCCCCAGAAAATCAACAAAATAATTAAAAGACAACCCTCGGCTCCTCAAGCCAAACAAACAAAGACACTAGCACAAATCCTTCTAAGCTAAACACTTTTCAATTACTATCTTGAAATGAACAACAATTTGTCTACCTCCAAAAGACAACAGACAAAGTATAGCCACATCCCAAGTGTTCTTCTTGCTCGCTCTAGAAAAGACCTTCCCAAGCTTTCTGATTCTGACTTCTCTCTCTCTCTCTCTCTCTTTTTCTTTTCTTTTTTTTTTTTTTTTTAATTTGTAAGGTTTGAATAAAGTTATCTACCATATACAAGATGTACATTATTTATATAGAAATACAGGGCCTACATCTTTTATATAACAAGCTAAAGCAATCACCAGCTTAGAGAATTGTTGCACGAATAAAGCTTGAAGGTCAAATGAGAATTACAAATCAAATATTACACTTTTGGCGAAGTACAGCACAATCCAAGCCTGAATCAATTAATTTTTTATCCCAGAGTCAACAAATTTGGGCCAAAACACGATGCCCTTCATGTTAAGAATCAAGGAGATTAAAGTTTTGTCATGCCCATAGAAGATATAAAGATACGACTACTTGTTTCTATAATTAGAGCAAAGGGGTAACAACTACCAATTGTTTCATTTCCTTCCATTTCTCCCCAAATTTCAGAAAGGAACAAGAAGCAGCAGTATGACATTTCCTCGCTCAATGTCTATCCACCTTTTCTCCCTTTCAAATGCAAACAACCCGATCCTTCCTCTTGTTTCCTTTCGTTCGAATCAGTCTATCCAAGTCAACTATGGGAAGGCATCTCTAGCCAGTAGCCACAATTGCTAAGGATACAAAGAAATGGCCCAGCTTAAAGAAAGCCCCTAACTATGTCTAGTACTTCAAATCCAGGATCATAGTCCCACAATTGGATGTTGTCAGATCCTTTAAGATCTTGCAAATAAACAGAGAATTGAATGGAATTGCTTGACACCCTTAGGGTTGTCTCAGCATATATTTATACTTGTATGAGATACATCCAAACTAGGAAAAGATTACAATCATGTACAAGAAAGGAAAGAGAATAATAAGAGCTAAATCAATTCCTATTTCTAACAAAGTTGTTGTTTAAAATTAAATGATTGCTTTGTAAATTCAATAAGCATTATTCTTTAGTGAATTGTTAATTTTACATTTTATCCAGTGATAAACTAAGCAAGGCCAAACTTGGGTTATAAGAAAGTTTGGAAAAAGAGAGGTTTCTAAATTACTAATACCAACGAAATGGGCATCTCTTACTTGAAACGTTCGTATGTTCATAGAGCAAGCTTTGACTTTTAGGTGAAAACAGAGACAATTACAAAGACATGGCACATGATGCAGATATATGATTTAATGTATTTCAATAGTTTCATAGACAATTACAAAGACGTGGCACATGATGCAAATATATGATTTAAGTATTCCCTTAGTAAACCAATGATAAATTGTGACAAACCCTTAAAAAACGTTTATGCTATTACATGTTGCTGGTCAGGCAAAAATTACTGCGCGTAGCTACAATATCTTCTCGATAAATTATTGTTGTTGTTATTATGACAAATAATATTCCATATAAATTATTAATTAAATGACCTTAGTTGTCTGTTTGGGTATCCCTATCCACAAGTTACCAAGTCTAAGAAAGAGTTCTAAAACCTCCATGTCACCAAATGGTTAAAAATTCAATTTCCTTCTACTTTCCTTCACTTTACTTTGTAATCATATAGACTATAGAAGCTCTGAGGAAATATATGTCCTACCACATAAAATACTGTTGATGAAAAGCAAGCAAAGAACAGTGAAGAGAAACATTACTAAGGGAAATCTATTATAATCAGACATTAGAAACCTAGAGTTACCATGAAATATTCAAAGGAGAGAGATATACTTGTCATAATAGTGATGTAATTTTTTCTTAGGGAACTTCAAAATTTGGACGTAAATCTCGGCAAGGGAAATCCACTGCTGCTGCGAGAACTCAAATTCCAAGTACTTATCCCAGAGAGGATGACATAAGTAGTCCTTTCCAACACAGGACAATGCTTTTTTAAATAATCTGCCATTTAATTTTGGATAAGTATTAGTAACTAAGGTGAAATGGAAAAGACTTCAATTACAAAATCACTACACATTAATTGCAACAAAAACTTTAAAAAAGAAGGATCAAATTATATCTACTAACTTGAATGTACAGGTACTTAGATGCCCCCCAGTTCATGACTGACTGCAAGACTCTGTAGACGAGTAGCAATTTATGTATTTCAATCATTAAAATCTGTTAGCAATTTTTTTGAACCATCTTGCTCTATTTTCCTACTTTTAGACATTTTTAGGATTAATATGTTGGAAATCTGATAAGATTGAAGCTATGACATGAGTTTCTAGTTGATTATCAAACCCCCATCCAAACATAAGCCACATACAATTCTACATATAGTAGCTTCAACTGATTCCTCCTCCAACTTCCTTCTATTCTCTGATTCTTAATGGCCTAGGATCCTAGACCCACAAAAATACCATTAACATCCATCCTCTACTATCCTAAAGAGATAACAAGCTGAGAACAACCCAACCTTTTAACTCTACATGAGATAACACTCTGGATTCACACCTCTGTACCTTCCAACCCAACATTGGCACATTTCACCCACCCATCACCCAATAAGCAACAAACCTGCAACCTAGAGACATACTGCTCATAAGTTAAGAATAATGTTTCAAAAGCTCTCTCTCTCCCCCCTCTCTCTCTCTCTCTCTCATTTTTCTGAACTTACGCCAAATTTCGTTACTACTGCAATCTTTTTCCTTCTCTTTTTCTGTCTTTCTTGTAACATATTAAGAAATCCGTTTTTCTTTTTTTTTTTTTTTTTGCCCCACCATTTATTCAACAAATTATGCCAATTGCATCCGTTCAGCTGCAAAGCAGAAATTCTTTAAAAGGCAACTTCCTGCACATATCATTTAATTTATCTACTGAATATATTCCCTTATCAATTATTCTTCCTCTTCTTTTATTTTCGTCGCCCATCCACTTTCCATGCTCTTTTTTTGTACTCCCGTCTTCTTTCTTTTCTCTTTCTCCTATGTCTTCTTATATATAAAAAAAATGAAAATAATTTATATGCCCGCATTTGTTCGACAATATTTTGTGAAAGTCCCAAGTTACATCAAGTATCCCTCCAACAACAGTACGTTTTACCACCTTGTGATTTGGCTCAAAAACACATAACCTCCAAGAAGTATAAAACTGAACAAATAACCACCCTATGGTTCGAACTAAAGTGATTCCGTCAATTTTTCCATTCAAATTAACGGTCATGCTCCATGATTTAAAAACTTTTTGGGTTTTACCCCCTTATAGTTTAGCCCAAAACCACACCCCCCCCCCCCAAAAAAAAAAAAACAGTTCAAAATTGAACAAACCACCCACCTATGATTTAGACCAAAGTGTTGTCACACTCTAAAATTTAAAATTTTTAGTTTCTATTTTATTTTTTAATATATAAAATTACTGTTGTGCCCTTAAAATTTTCTTTATGGTCTATCTTTTCGTTCTCCATTTCTCTCTCTAAAATAAATAACACCGAAGTGAACTCAACACCAAACTACACAACTCATTTTATCTAAACAGTTTAGTTGTGTAATAAGTTGTAAAGTCCTTCGTAATTGACAATCCATGAACAAAATGTACCATGTGCTCTGCACTAAAATGTGCTAGATTTAGTTTTAGGGAGAGGTAAGGAAGACAAGAACAAGAGATAAAAGAAAAAATAAAAGTTTTAAGGACCTAACAAATATGATATTTAAAATTTCAAATTATGGAGGAGGTTGTTAATTAAATGGAGAAACTCATGACAAAACTTTAGTTCAAACCATAGGCAGACGATTGGTTTTTTGAACTAAACTAAAGGTAGAACCTTAAAAATTTTAAATTACGGAACGTGACTATTAATTTGTGTTAATGTACAAGTATTTGTATTAATATATAGTGTATCTAGACTCTAGGAATATGGAAAGACATCCTTGACAAATGTATATATACCCCTATTGAGGATCTAATATAGAAGTCAAGTTTTTCCCATTAATCATGTTCTATCACAAATTTGGATGGAAAATTTTATGGAACCATTTTAGTCCAAACCATAGGAAAGTTTTTTTTTTTTTTTTGGTAGGTAAGTTTTAATTTTATTACCAAAAATTATGAACATTACAATATGCTTGATACAACTCCCTATAGGGAGAACACCCCCAAAACATTGGAAAGTTATTTGTTCACTATTGAACTACAAAGAGGTTTGTGTTTTTCACTCAAACCACAAGGAGATAAAATGTATTTACCCTTTCAATTAATGTATGCATCTTGAGGCAAAGTAAGCCAAATTATTACTTAACCCCACTAAATAAACCTTGATCCCAATTAAGTAGCACTAAGACAAATAAAAAGATAGATAGATAGTAACTTCAGCAGCACTAGAATAGGAATGTAAATAAAACACAACTGGGTGGGAAAGAGATACTTAAGAGTGATAATTTATACCTGCAGTCAATTACTCATAAAGATGGAGATAGATAGATGGTAACTTCAGCAGCACTAGAATAGGAATGTAAATAAAACACAACTGGGTGGGAAAGAGATACTTAAGAGTGATAATTTATACCTGCAGTCAATTACTCATAAAGATGGAGAGAGAAAGAATAACGTAACCCATATAATTAAACGAAATGCATCAAAGATGTTGTGTGATTGTAAGATCCTTCTTAAGTTGAAGAAAAAGTTTTATAGGACAAATACAACACCTATTATAAGCCTGGTACAAAATGTCGGGTGTGTTTAAAGTGATAAAAAATGAGATAAAATATGAATTCGTAATGCGTACAGTGAGATAAAAAGTAGATAAGTTTGAGAAGTTTTTAGAGGTTGTTGGAGTTTCTTTACACTCCAAACAGTGCCGTTGAGTGGTCAAGAAACAATTTGCTCAAAAGAAAGTAAAAATAACATGAGAATGTTGAATGGGAAGCCTGTTACCGCAAGAAAATATGAATTAGAAATGAACCAATTAGAGAAAGAGAGAGAGAGAG
>QLOD02000024.1:5610054-5623022 GCA_003260245.2 Sideroxylon spinosum | reverse complement strand
TCTTTACCTTTTTTACTTGGATCCCTTCACTTTTTCTTATTGGTACATCTTTAAGTCCATATTAGACATGACTAAACTATCTTAAACAATATTTCTCTCAACTTCTCTTTCATCCGTCATACCGCAACTTTATTTCGAGTATATTCATTTCTTATTCTATCTTTTCTTTTATAATATCACTTATCTATCTTAGTATCCTTATCTCCGCTACAATTGTTCCCACGAGAATATTAATGTAACATCAACAGATAATTAGAAAATAGGTACATACCCGGGCCACAACTGCAGAATCGATAGGATTCCTTCCCATCCCAATCCAAATGAGGACAGCGGAGGCAGTCATTAAAATAAAAATTGATGCAGTAACCTGTTTAAAAAGCGAGTCAATGAAATAAAGAGGATCAATTTGTTTGACAAGGCACATTATGATCAATAACAAGAAATAACCACACAAAAAAGAAAAAAATAACATCAAAATTACTATTTGTAAGAAATTACAAGCATATAAACACAAAACTATTGCGACTTACAAAAATCACAACTTTTTGGCGGCTTCCAACTGGGATGGATCGGAAAGAGCAACATCTTATGCGACTGTCAGCACTTGGATGTGGTTTATTTGATGTTCCCTCCAACAAAGCTTCTTGAGGGCTGCACTCCTCATCCTCATCATCTTCATCATTTGCCTGATGGCAAAGGTCAACCCTATAAAATCATGCCCAAAAGAGGTATGGAGTATAGCTTATAAACGACATGCATAAGTTTGAATATTAAATTTCATTAACTCGATAAGAAGATAACTGAAACGTGCAGGATTATAGATTCAGTAACAGAAACATATTTTTTCATCAGAAATGGCCGATAATTATTAGTCCTGGCTGTAGTACTATGTGTCCAATGAAAAAAGCAATCCATGGATGACATCAACTTGCTGTTATTTGAATTCCAATCCTTCACCTCACCCTTTTTTTGTTGCAGGACGATACTGTTAAGGAAGCACCTGTAAAGAAAATAAAAAAACAGAAACACGAGCAAGAGAAGGAGGATTCTGCAATTTAGCCGAAAACTTTCCACATCATTGATTAAGGAGGGGATTGCTTTTATGTGGTTGAGTGATCTAAATAATGGCGGGAAGAATGCCTTTCCTCAGGATAGATGAGACAGGTTTCCAACTGTGTTCAGCCATCTCCTGGGCAGTAGCAGCAGCAGAGTTGAAACAGAAGCGCAATTGCAATCCATGGCTGGCGATCTGAGGTCCGTTGAATAGGTCAGGCCAGTTTTTGGTTATGAATGCGAAGGAAGCAGGGTTGCCAAATGTGCAACTGTTCCAGAACTGGATTTAGGGGAATTGTGGCCAGAGCATTCAGTGAGTTTGTAACAGATGGAACTTGAGGAAGGAAGGAAGTAGGTACATCAATCATACAAGGAGGTAGCCATGATTTCTGATTCTGTACAGACAAACATGAGATGCACAATAGATAAGAATGTGGCATCATCAGCGACTTTGAAGTGGATGCCAACTCATATGGGGAAAGAATCAAGTTTCAGATGAGAAAATTATGAATAGGGATGGCAATTTGGCTCAAAAAAGCAGGTCCCTGACCCAAATGGGACAAGTACGTGATTCATAAAACAGGTTAAATTTAGGTATGGAAAATAGTTTTTTTGTCTCCGCTCTGCATGTGAGTCAACATTGCGCATGAGAAGTGCTGAAATAACTTGATATATATTGTTGGGCCTATTTTCTAACAACTTAAACTTTGCAACAATTCGTGTTGGTGCATATTGTTTAATTTAGTTTTTGTCTCCGCTCCACTCGTGAATCTGGATCGCACAGGAAGGAGAGTGTCGAAATGTCTTCATACATATTGTTGAGTCCATGTCCTAACAGCTTAAACTTTGGAACGATTGGTGACTTAGCCTATCAATTCACAAACTATTATGTTCTTTTGGATAAGTGACAAGTTATTTCATTCTGAAAGACTAAGCTGTAGCTTTAAGGTTGCTTCGCCATTTATGGACCAAGAAGGAGTTAAGGGCCATTAGTAACAAATATGGTGGCTTTGTATGGCTAGATAAAGAGACATCAACTCAACAATTCTCATAGGCTTCATATGCGTCAGTAAATTTAGGAATCACTATAATTATGGCTATTGGAGTGGTTCCACTGTGGTTCAAAACAAGGGGCAGGGGTTATGTGCAATCAGTTTACAATTAAAAAAACGGAAGCATTAAGAGTTGGAAAAGGAGTACGATCAAGAACAGATCCACAAAGTCCCTCAAAATCAACTCTCACAGCCGTCAAAAATTACACTAAACATTGTTCCTCTCGAGAAGTGCAATAATCTACATTAGCATTTAATCCAACAGGTTTAGTAAGTACAAACTAACCCAAATCAGTTATGGTCGAGTAAAACTCCTGTATACTCTGGTCATTTTGTCATGTAGATCGAATGTTCTGCTTAAGTTGGTATCTCTTAGCAAAGTTAGATTAAATAAACATGGTACTAAATATTCCCGTACGGCCTTGGCTGTACTGAACTTAGCCAATTAAACTCCAATCGAATGATCAACTGAATTGTTAAGCCAGGTAATTATCCTCCCATTGTTCACTTCCCAGTTATTCATTAAAGATTAGTAGTTCTTGTCTTTGGTATTTCCGGGAGCTTTCTCAATTCCACTGATGTGACCCCACAAATTATTTCCCTACAAAAAATTCTTCATCACATAAGCCCAATATATGTTACTGTCTCATATTAATCTTACACTGGTAACCTAAAAACAATTGGAACCTCCACTCAACATTAAAGCAAAGACAAAGCTTGTGCCTACAAAGAATTAGAAAATTACTAACCGACAGTCACAAAATGATGTCAAGTAAATTGCAGAATGGCTCCTATAATCTCAAAATTTGCAAATAAGACTGAAATAAATTCACAAAGGTCTAAGAGATGATGAGAAGCTAAATCTACCAAATCTCAATGGCAAAAGAGTGCTAAATCTGTAAAGGGCTTGCACAAAATCAAAACAAAGTAGTAGTGCAATTCAAAGAGCCAACCTCATTTGGCTCAGTTACCATTAAAAAATAAATAAATTAACAAATAAACAAAACCAACTGTGCTTGCAACCTAAATTAACAAATAAACAAAGCCAACTGTGCTTGCAACCTTCGAATCTCAATGCTTAAGTCCTAGGCACATCCCTCTAAGGCAATTAGAGGCATCTAAGGTAATTAGAGGCATCCGGGCTAAGAGAAAAAGTTGTATTTTGTGGACTGAATCCCCCCTCAAGAAAATGAGGTTGACTTCAAGTGCTTGATTCCTACCAAACAACTTCAAATCAAAAAAACCAATTGCACCATCGGAGAACCCATGAGTAGGCAAGCCAGAAAGTGTCAGATTGGACTTATTCAAGCTGAAATGGTGAAATCATCGTCATATGCTTATGTCAGCAATCAATCTGCTGCTTTTGTTCTGGAAAAACTTCCATTGCAATTTTACCACATATTCAAGATCAAAACCCACTCCAATACCAAGCTAAATTTGATCAAAGAAGATAAATCACTGAGAAAAAGGAGTAGGTGTCTTGTGTAGATCTATCTAGGCAAAGAGGAAAAGTAAATCAGAAATAATAACAGAAAAAGGCCATTTTATATCAGGGCAACAACTTAACACAAAAGACTAAAATAACCTTCCATAGTTGCTACTACAAGAATAACACTAATATGCTAATATACTCTAATATATTCTAGTTGCAATGCAGATAGGTGTAAGTCAGGGGATAACCTTCATGAAGGAGAGAAGCATGAAAGGCAGCGAAGGTAAAGTGATTTTTAGGATGGGAGAAGCGTATCAAATAGAAGTATATGAGTTTATACAAGGGCAGTTTGGGCTTGGGGTGAGACTATGAAGATTGAACAGGGAGGCAATCATTTTAGAGGTGAGATTAGGTTGCCTGCTTAAGTGGATGGGGGAGTCCTAGAGGAATCAAAGGGACAGAGAGATGGAAAGCAGCACAGGGGTGGAGAGTTGTAAGTTTTGAGTGAAATAGCAAAGTGCCCCTGGTTTTCTGTCCACTAGTGCCATCGGGTTCAAAGGACAATAAACACAAAGGGTCTCTGGGACCGACAGGGAAATGCATAGGTAAGAGAAAGAAGTCCTCAACTCGGGTTTTGAAATGGTCAGAATTTTAGGATTTCTAGGAATTTGAATAATACAGAGAATGTAGAAAGATCAATAAAGCAACCCAAAATACAGGACATAAGATTTTGACAACTCACAGAGAGAGAGAGAGAGAGCAACAAAGACAGAAAAAATGGCGCAGCAGATGATAAAAACGTTAGCAATTTGAGAACCAATAGCAAGACGCGACTCTTTTGCAGAGTCATTGGCCAATGCCACTTAAAAAATTACAAGATAATGCTAAAACGAGGAAAATTTGTTTAAACTTTCAACAATCGCATTCTGACCTTTTTCACAAGCCCAGAGAGAAAATCTGTCGAGACGCCCCCCTTCTTGAGGACCGAAATTTGTTTCTTTTTTTTTGGGGGGGGGGTACTCTCACTAAAGTAGTATACAATTTATTTCACCCTTTTTATTTCATATTGTTCTGCTTAGTCCAACAGTTACAGGCTAATGAAATGGCTTCTCACTACACTCTTAAAATAACAGAATGCCCCCCTCCAAAGAACAATGAAACCGCACTGCTCTCAGAGATTCAGTCACACATGTCCAGCAAACACATGCTAGTGCAAGAACTTCCATGCTGCTTCACTTGAAACCATCCTAACCCAACAGAAATGGGATGCTATCTTAAACTGTTACTTGTAGCAAATATTGAAAAATATCAACATTCAGTCCATCCAACAAACTACAGCTATGTAGTTACAGAATTATAAGTTCACAGAAATTCCAAGCGCAAAAATGGGATAATATCTAAAAGCTGTTAAATGTTGCAAATATTTAAAAATAACAACATCCAGTCCATCCAAGCTGCAGAATACTAAGTTCATAGAAATTCCAAGCACAAAGAAATGGGATGGTATCTTAAGCTGTTAATTGTTGCAAATATTGAAAAATATCAAGATTCAATTCATCCAACAAACACAAAGTTATATATTGTCGCAGAATTACAAATTCACAGAAATTTCAAGTGAAGGTGCACGTACCAGAATGATAAAAGTAGAAGAAATGCCGCAAGGAAAAGAATCTTAGGGAATGCTGCAAAAAGAAAATTTTACAATGTAACTCTGTCTACATACACTTGGTCATGTAAATCTTACTGGTTGAAAATTAAAGGTATACCCATGAAAATAAAGCCACAAGAGTTCGACCAGAACAGCCAATCCTTACAAGAAGCAACAAGACTCAACAGAAAATAAACAAAGTAACCTGCAAGACAAAGTAAAATCTATTAGTCAGTTCCAATAACACAGACAGAACCATAGGTCTTCAAGATTCCTCTCAAACAAAAGCTTAAGGGAGATGATTAATTGATTACCACAACTCATGGTAACACACAACTGTTCCTTGGCCTACAATGCATGATGAATATTAATCATGTTTAAAACCGGAAAAACAAACCAAGACCAAGAGAGTATATCGCCATTGTATTGTTAATATGCATCTTCTGCATTTGCACTCTTTCCCTTCTAGTTCTTAATTTTGCAGCTGTGGGGTCCTTGCGCACCATTTTGCCCTTTCATACATGTGCATGCGTGTGTTGTGTGTGCAAGGTTGCCCTTCTAAATTATATAGTGAGTGCTGTGTGCTGCATGTACATTCTCAATACAAGATAATAAGGTTGAGCACCATACCCCAAATATAAACTTATTATATTCCTACAAAACCACATATATGGTATTGAGAGAGGTTGGGGGTAATTTAGCATTGAGATTGCTATAAGTTTGCAGAACCAATAAAACTTCCTTCTGAGGAAGAATTTGCTACATATCTATAAATCAAAGTAGAAGTGGTTGTTTTGGCTCTGGAAAGGTGGAACGTCCCAAGGAAATTTTATCACGTTTAATCCCTTCAACGTACCTTCTAAATGTTCCATCCCAGTTTCTCCAGTAAATCAAATCAATGTAGCAGGCTATACATGTCAATCCAAACAGTAACAGAGCAAGTAGATCCCAGCAAAAAGGATAGTTAATGATACGACAAACATAATGTAATCAAACATTCAACTAAAGAAAGAAGCACAAGCCCTAGGCATAATATCAGACAGCAAAACCGTTGTTTAGATCTATGAACAAGTTGTTTGGAGAAAAATGAAGTAGATTTTGAAAGTACATCATCAATATCAGGTTAAGCTCTATCAATATAGATTGAATATTATGCAAGATTTGAGAGAAACACATATACCATCAATGTCAACCAATGGCAAGTCAATACAGACTAGTCTATGTCAAAGTAAAACACCGTGGCTAGTTTCTTTCCAGTTCCTGCGGAGGACCAACAAGATGAACACGGGTCTTTCCCTAGCCGCGGAGCCTCCCCCTTTGTTGCTACAACCATGGGGGCCTGTGGTATAGGCTTAGCCCCAAGCATAGAAAATCTTTAGCATAGCCACATCGGGATGAATGGAGTCAAAACATAAGTATGAATGTCATACCTCCCTCCCAACAGACTGTTCTAAGCCCATCCTAATTAGATCATGTCGATGAAAAAGCGTCCCAAGAAATATTGGTCCAAAGGAAACAGGATTTCCCCGCTCAACATCACGATAATCCAGAACATGAGGAGATACCCTCTGCAGGAATTCTCTCGAGAATATATCACGACAACAACGTGTCTATGTGAGCGGCCAAATGTTAAGAACTATTTAGCATAAGCTCATCTACACACTCCCCTCTCCCATCCTTAGCATTAGCATAATCTTTCCACCAACATCGCATCCAACCACCGAAAGTATTGTTCATATGGGAATCATCCATTCACCTCGAGGGTTACTACTCTAGGCAAACCAAGAGCCTAAGTTGTTCTGGCAAGAGCGTGCCGTAAGGAGGGTATCCATAACCCTTCTTTAGGCGTTTCCGCAGAAAGAATAACATTTTCACCCCTCCAGACAGGCAAAGCCAACAAAGCCATGCATCCTCAAGTATAGGAACAATCTCACCAAAATGGTAATTAAAGTATAGGTAGTGATGCTCCACCATGAGAGCACGACTTCCATGGCAAGAATATTCAAGAAATGGGAAGTTCTTCCAAATTTTGCGCAGCCTCATAAATATTAGCCTGCTTCAAGATTTTCCTAAAACTATTTCTAGAAAAAAATTCACTTACACCAATGCTCTTTACCTTTGACAAAATGACTGGGGAAATTTACCTCACTCCAAACCAAAACGCAGGCATCTCGTACAACAAAAGAATCGGCCACACAAGACCTACCAGATCAATACAGGAGCCACTACAGGGACAGCAATCGGTGAGGAAATGACACCGTAGCAACAAATGATAGTTGACTTCCTGGGATCCCCGATGGATTTACACTTTCAATTTCTGAGGGAGATGGAGAGGAGAAGAACTTGCTCCATGAGAAACAAGAGAATGAGATTCTCACAGGAGTTCGTCAAGCTTCAAGGGAATCTCACAGTTGCTCCAGCTTCAAGTGGAAATCCCGGTAGTTCTTAAGGGAGTTCTTAAACGCTCTCAACATTTATGGGAAATATCAAAACCAAAATCCAGCAGACCTATTATAAATGTGGAGGCATACCCCAGAAACCTCGAGGGCCATCTGAAATTAAAGCTTGAAGTTCACACTCCCGTAATGGCATATTTAATGCTTGTCAACCCGTCGTCAATTAAAAGACACGCACACTTCCAATTGGCTAAATCAAAAGTGTACGGGAGGCAAAGAATACTACACTACATGATGCAATTAAGGAGCTAACTATTCTTGGTGCATGGAGACTCATGTCCGCCACATTACCATGAAAAATGTGTGTGTGTGAGTAAGAGGGAGAGAGAGAGGGGGGGGGAAGGATAGATCTTCTACTTAAGAGTGGTTGGAATTCCATGAGGAAAAAAAATAGATACCCAAAAAATAAAAAAGAAAACCCATCATATTTGCCACAACTATCTTAAGTAATGTTGGTGCCAAAGGGGCAAGAAAGTGAATAAGACAGAAAAATGTGAACTCAAGATGTAAGGGTACACACCTTGTATCTGTGTCCACAATGGTGGAAGAATCTGGCTGAAGTTGAAGAAGAATAGAAGCTAGCGAAGCCAACTTGTAATATTTATGATAACAAAAGGAGAAGCTTGATGTCTCTTACCATTATCACAAATGTAACCAAATACCTTCTTAAATAAGTTAAGACACAAAACGGAATACAAAGCTAGGTAAACAACCCCTCAAACAGAAACAAAACCATGTACAACCCTTTAAAATCTTACTGGGTTTGAAAATAACTCCAAACAACAAAAGATGTTGGTTCAGAAGCATCCATTCATAATCTAATCTAGTAACTAGCGTCTGCCTACTATTAAGTCCATCGCTTCTTGCTCTCACCAATGCTCATACAAGGTTTTTAAGGCATATCAAGCTCACTTTATACTTCGCAAACCATGAATTATATCATTATAACAATGACCGAGCTAATATGGCAGTAATTTTTAATGCTCTTCCGTAGTATATTTTGGAAAAGAAAAATAGCTGATAATGAATTACAAACTGAACGCAAGGAAGGCAGGTCCAAACTAAATCCTACAGAGATAAGGAATTAAAGCAAATAAAATATAGCTGCATAGAGATGCCAACATCAGTAGAAATTTCGAGTTGTGGAACTGTTTTAATACTCTGGATACATTCGAAAAAGTGCAACAGGTTTAGCAACCATCCAATAAATCACATCCAAGAGATGCACAAGGATACTTGATCTGAAAATTGCAATAGCTAATCATAGAAGAAAACACAAAATCTGTGGGAAGCAGCAAGACATCACAACCACAAAACTGACAACTGGGAGATAAAATGAACCCCCAACATTGAAGAAACAAAAACAACCAACAAAATACAAACCCCCCCCCCCCCCCCCCAAAAAAAAAAAAAAACAGGTGTCCAAGAACACAAAATGACACCTGGTATTAATCATCTGGTCTGCGTTTGTAAAATGCATCACTAGCATTAGGTTAAAAGGATTCAAAATGGATAAACCATTATGTTGTATTTGGAGTGCGGATTTATAAAGGGAAAAGGATACAGAAAGGGTTTAATATTACTCTTGTTGGTTATGGTTGCAATGGAGGGGACAACTATAAAATCTAAAAAAAAAAAATTAATAAATTAGAAAATGAATTTATCAAGAAATGCTTTATATATATTTAGAATTCTCTCTTTCCTTCTCCTTTCCCTTTCATTTTTCTTTTTCGTTTTCCCTCTCTTTTTCCTCAATAAATCCTAATCCAAACAAACCATCAATGCATAGGATTGGCATCCCACTAAAGGAATAGCAGGATGTACAGTAATAAGTTTTCGATCAGTGCATCTGATAAATTTTCAATTACTTATTTCAAAATCATATATGATAGTACTGAATCATTTTTTCTTACCATGCAATGTTCCTGTATTTGACTTGCTTATCTGATCTATGTAGTTCAATTAACATGCTGAATGCAATTTAGGGCCATTAAAATGAAACCAATCACCAGAAATTTTCATTAACCACTTAAAAGTCAATGCAGTCACTAGCTGACTAATTTTGCAATAGAAGTAGCAAACCTCATGTGGTCATCAAGCTCTTTACAAATGATATATATACCAGAAGAAAGCATGTAGAGGCAATCTTACTCTTAAATGTGCATTAAAACAGTAAAAAAAAAATGACGAGCTAAATGCAGTTCCTTACCAATGTTTGAAGAGCCAATCATTAGATGAAACACCTGCAAATGTTCGTTCAATTTTATCAAGAGCAATCCAAAATGTCAAGGAAAAATAGGGTCACCAACATAAATAACACAAGTATTTACAGAAAAAATAAATGAACGAACAAACACATTAATCATAAAACAATATATTCTCTTCCATTTCATGGTTGTCAACATTATGAATGAGAGATATCTTGATATTGATGTGCCAACGGATAGTCAAATGGTGAACAGGTCTACTTATGGATACTAAATGTTTATTACACATTTGTAGACCAGACTCTATCATCTAGAGAGATTCTGCTACAAAGAAATCATTCCAGCTGTCAAGAAAGGCCTATTAACACATAAGAGGAGGAGTTTCAACTTTAAAAACCAGGTGTTAAGGCGAGAAAAATTCATATTTTATATGGGACAAATAACCTTTCTCATGGGCTGATATGAGAAAACTTCTGACAATCCCCCCTCACGCTAGCCTGCATGAATATAGACACAACGTAGACTATGGTGAGATCCGATTGAAAATCCGCTCTAATACCATGTCAAGAAAGGTCCATTAACAAATAAAAGGAAGGGTCTCAACCTTAAAATCCAAGTATTAAGGTGAGGGAAGTCCATCCCTTGTATAAGGGAAATAAACTTTCTCATGGGAAGATGAAGGACAATTTCTGACAGCTAGTATCAAGTCTTTAATGTATTCCGTAACTGAATTTCATTCATTTCTCAGTGTGAACGATTTAAGTAAAAGACTAACAATTCCAGAATTTTAGTGCAGGATGCCAGCGGATGGTCAAATGGTGAACATGTCTACTTATGGATGCTAAATGTTTATTACACAATTGTAGACCAGACTCTATAATTTAGAGAGATTCTGCTAGAAAGAAATCATTCCTGCTGTCAAGAAAGGCCTATTAACACATAAGAGGAGTTTCAACTTTAAAAACCAGGTGTTAAGGTGAGGAAAGTCTATATCTTATATGGGACAAATAGCCTTTCTCATGGGCTGATATGAGAAAACTTGTGACAATCCCCCCTCACGTTGGCCTACATGAATATAGGCACAACGTAGACTATGGTGAGGTTCAATTGAAAATCCGCTCTAAAACCATGTCAAGAGAGGTCCATTAACACATAAAAGGAAAGGTCTCAACCTTAAAACCCAAGTATTAAGGTCGGGGAAGCCCATCCCTTATATGAGGGAAACAACCTTTCTCATGGGATGATGTAGGACAATTTCTGACAGCTAGTAGCAAGTCTTTAATGTATTCCATAACTGAATTTCATTCATTTCTCAATGTGAGCAATTTAAGTAAAAGACTAACAATTCCAGAATTTTAGTGCAGGATGCCAACTAGTATAACAGAGAACAAATAATTGCATTGTTAGTAATAGTTTGTGTGTCAATGAATAACTACAAACCTAGAAAAATACACAAGCCAAAAAGAAAAAAAAAACTTCAATACTTTTTCCATAAGTAATAAAAAGCTTAGCAATTGAAGAAAATAATAGATGACAAAAAGAGCAACTCACTTTCTGGCGAGTCCAACCAAGATGTGAATCCCTTGCATGAATCCTTATCAGCTGTTATTATCAAGGAGTAACAAATCAAATGATACAGATGAGGCAGTAAGTATACTCTTTACAAAAGCTTATCCCCAAAAACAAAACAAAAAAAGGACGAAGAAGAAGAAGAAGAGTCTTTACAACAAAATACAGACAAAGACAGAGAAGGGAAATGGGAAAGGAGGGGAGAATGTAGTAACTTGTCATATTCTAGCAGACAGTATCTCAAGACCATAGAATCTACCAAAGACAAAGCAAACAACTTGTAAGATTCAAGGAAAAAAAACAACAATAAGATAAACATTCAGCCAGCATAAACAAATACATTATAGGGCTTAGTGCCAAACCATAAAGCGCAGATAACCATCATGTTCGCAATCTTATCTAAGCCTTTAATGATGATTCAAGCCATTAACCAAAGAAGACCATGGGACATGGTCTAGCCAGCCTAATTGTTGGCTCAACATTATTCTGGGGCTAGTTAAATTAAGAATAAAGTCCTAATTATAGCCTTTATGTTATTCTACAATATGCATATACTAAAAATTGCATGTGCCTAAAAGCAAAAAAATATAATTTAATGTGTAAATAGCTCAAACTTAAATTTATAAAGTAAACCAATACGAAAACTATAAAAATAACCTATAAAATAAATTAAAAAATTACTAAGGCAATAGAGAAAAGACAATCAAAGTGGAAAGAAAAATAAAAATAATTCCGGTCATTGAGCAAATTCAGCAGTTAAAAATATCTCAAATTTAAAATTTTTAGCAAATTCAAAGAGTGTAAAGTGTATGTATTTAATTGAAAAGACACAGAAATATAATTTGGTATGTAAGGGGGCATTTGAAGCTCAAAAAAAACTCAAAAGAGCTCTAAATAACTTCAAAAGTTTCTATCTTTTCCAAACTCCAAAAAATTTAAACTTTTTAAAAAATCTGTCAAATTCCTTTCCCACGAATTTTGTCAGATTTTTTAAAATTGGACTAATATTTATACTAAAAAGTTTCATGAAACTCCAAAAATTTTCAAAATTCTTAACTAAAATTTTGTTATGTGTCAATTTTATACATCTCTTAATAACTTTATATCAAATCAAACACAAATATTCAACCATCATTTCAAAAAAAAAATTTACACTGTAAATTTCAAAAAAAAAATTTATTTTTCTTAATTTTTATTTTTTTTAGGGTTTTAGTTTTTAATTTTTAATTTTTAATTTCAAACTATCATTTCGAAATTTTAAGATCACTACACACACCTCCACACACACACCCTCCCCCCCCCAAAAAAAAACCGAGCCACCCCCTCTCCCTTCATTTTTTTCTCGTCACGTTAGACAAATATCAGATCAAGTAATGTGCTTTATTACATAGATATGACTATTTTCCACATATGGTAACCTTGAACTGATTTCAAAGTGTGCAGGGAAAAATTTTAAATGCATTGCTCATTTAATTTAATCATCTTCACAGCTGTTAGCAAATATGCAAAATCTGTCACTTGCTTCAATAAATCATTGCTTCACATTAATAT
>QLOD02000024.1:5576348-5587434 GCA_003260245.2 Sideroxylon spinosum | reverse complement strand
TGGCTTATCTATTATTTTTTTACTAGCATTATATTTATTTTAATCAAATTAACAATACTGTTAACGAGGGCTAAAAAGTCAAAAATAAGGGGCTTAAAGGGGGGGATAACTTTTAGTTGACCCTAGGAGTGTCCAAAAATTATCCCCCAATCGGAGAAAGTTAAGGGGGGAGAGAAACTTAAGAGGAAGGTAAAATTTACCATCCAAGCAATGGTATGAGTGTAGGTCCCACACTTATAAAGAGATAGAAGTTTTGAAGAGAATTTTTGAATACATTCAATCAAGCACTTACTGTGAAAGACTTGCAGATGGAGTGCAAAAATTTATAATGGAGTGATTTACTATATTCTTTTTTCCAATCCTTAAACAATTGTGTGGGTCCCACGTGAATAAATGTGGGTTCCGCTGCACCATGCTCTTAATGGGCAAATGAATCAGAAACGAGAATCATATATGATGTTAATCTGCTTTTGCAGAATTTCTCTAACCCCTCTTAAATGCAGACTATATATAAACAGCCAACCAAAAGAATTTAATCGGCACACTAACACCAGATAAAAAAAGAATTAAATACTACCCTAAAATTGATTAAGACTAATATTTATAAAATAATAAAAAGATTATCAATAATGTTAGAGTAGAAATTTTAATGTCAGACCTCATTAAGTGTTTTTTTTTTTTTTTGTATTTATTGACAAAATTACTCTCATTTAATATTGAACCTAGATTTTCTCTCCCTTTTTAATTTCTCTCATCTTCTCTATTTACTAGTATTAACTCGTGTGATTTACGGAATTGGATAATATTTTTTATGCACAAAACATAATTTTTAAATATGTTACAAAATATTTCAACAAAATTACATAATTTATAAGATAGTTAAGAGTTATTTTTTAATATTTAGATTTTTTATTTGTGTCAATGTTAGTGAGTCGATATAGTTAATTGTAATCGAGTTTACATATAAATATTAAAAATTTATATTTTACCTATTCTCAATCCTATCCGATCCAATCCTAAGCCATAATAATTGCTCTAGAATATATATTGAACCATAAACTTTCCTAATAGACTTGATCTTTTTTTGTTTTAGACTCTTTATTAATTTTAATATACATTTTTTTAATTCTTAACTCCTTTTGTATTTAGTTAAAAATACTATTAATCTTAATTATATTAATCAGTTAAAAATGATATTTAAAATTTTTTCTAAGAATGAATTATTCCCAACCATAAATAATATTTTATTTTATTTTTGTGTTTTTAAAGAAATATTTTTATTTTTTATTTGTACTTTTAATGTAATTACTAATGTATTTGAAATATACAAATTTTAAATATATATTTAATTTATAAGCAAGTGGACTTATTTTTTGGAACCCATAAATTTAGTTATATGAAATTTATAAGCAATTGGATCCCTTTTAAGAACTCGTGAGTTCTTTTACATTTATTAAAATATATGTGAAAATTCTAATACTTTTATTAGTAAAAGAAAAAGTTGTAGTATTTTAATGATATAAGATATATAAACAAAAATTTTGTGAATAATAAAAGAGAAGAGAAGAAGAGTGAGTGAGTAAATTTAAAAAATAATTCAAAAATTTATAAACAAATGAAAAAAACAAAATGGCATACCACATAAGATTGGACTGAAGGATAAAAGGAGAAAGAAATTACATTATTTTAATATTATATAGAGATAGATAATATATACATACATAATATAGATTTACAAAAATATCTCAAATATTGAGAAGTATTAATCAATTAAAAATTTTATACCTAACCGATTTAAATTTAAAATTAGAAATTTTTTAAAACAAAAAATTTATTCCCGAGCCAAGATAATATTTTGGCCTTTTTTTTTTGTAATTTTAAATTTAAGATGTAACTAGAGTTAATATTATAAGAGAAGTTATATATATTTTTAATTTGATTAATATTTAATTATTTTTAAATATTTTTCCAACCCAAATCAATTGTTTAGTAAATTTAATAATTATAATGGACCAAATAGCAAGTTTCATTTAGGAAACACATAAGTTTATTTCACATCGATATAATTATATGCCACAACTATAGTGATTTTTTAGACACACAAGTAAAAAAAAAAAAAAAAAGGTTGTAATCATCTATTGGGTTGCGACAAAAGGAAATATATGTTTTGTAAATAAGAATAAAAAGTATAAAAAAATAAGAAAAAATGTATCTGATTCAAAGATTTGTAAAAAATAAAAAAGATATAATAGTGAATATAGAGAATGACACACAACATGCAGCAATTACTCTTTATTTATTTTATAAAAATAACTTAAATTAAGAATATTATTACTAATCATACGTTGTATTTTATAAAAAAAAAATATCGCCAACCTTACCAATTCAAATTTAAATTTGGAATTTACGGGGAAAAAAAAAACAATCCCCTAAGACTAATTGTATTTGATGATTTGCCCAAAAAAAAGTATAATGATGAATATAAAGTGTACTATATAAGATTTGATGATAAATTTTCAATTGATGTTATAAAAATAACTCAAATAAAAAATATTATTATTAATCATATGTATTTTATAAAATAAAACAAATATAGTCAACATGACTAATTTAAATTTGAAATTAAAATTTAAAAAAATAACTAATCTCGATCCTATTTAATATTCATTATTTTTTTGTATTTTCAAAATTTAAAAATATTAAGAGTTTTCATGAGAGAAATGATTAAATTATTATTGAAGTTTATTTTATTTGTGTTTTTTTAATCTAATTTTATTTTATTTGTATTTTTAACGTAATTACTATTATATTTGAAATATATAAATTTTACAGCTAAAATGAATTTATGAGCAACTGGGTTCTCTTTGGGAACCCCTTAATTCAATCATACGAAATTTATACGCAAGTTGATCCATTTTTCGGAACCTAAGAAAGTAAGTTCCTTTTAAGAACCTATGAGTTGATTTACATTTATTTAAATCTTATACCACAACTCTAGTACTTTTATAAGTCAAAGAAAAGGTAAAGTTGTAATCTTTTACCGATGTGGGATAAAGAAACAAATTTTTTTTTGAATTAAAAAAGAGAAGAGAAGAAAAGGCAAACAAGAAAATTTAAAAGTAATTCAAAAAAATTCTATAAAAAAAAGAAAAGAAAAGAAAAGTGGAATGGAGATTAAAGATAAAATTAAACTTATTAGACTTATTCTGACATTAAATTCAAAAAATTTACTAGACTCATTTTAAATAATATAAATTTAAACTTAAACTAAATGGATGAACTTGAATCCATTACCAAATTTGTTGGTGTTTACCCACTCCTGTAAATGCGTGAATTTTTTTAATGTCAATTAGTTTTTATTTTTATTTTTTACATGTATATTCAAGAGTAGTCCTATTATATATTCACACATCAAAGTTGAAAACTAAATATAAGAATCGAGTTCAATTTTGATATATTAATGGTGTAATAGTTATAACATCTGTCTATAATTATTATTTCTTTATTTTTTATTATTTTATTAAATTATAAGCTATGTATAAAAAAGGTTATATTGTTTAAGAAGATTAAAAAAATTCAATGTAGATATTATAATAGTAATAATATTTTTGATGATAAAAAAAATGTTTCAATAATTTTTATTTTAAATTATTATAATCAATTTTAAAAACAAATATAGATTTTTGATAGTGTAAATTTTTTTTTTTTTGTATAGACATATTAAAATTTCATTAATCTATAAAAAAATTTATAGTAATAAGAAATATTTAAATATATTAAATAAAATATTACAAATGATATTTTTATAATTTAATAGTATGCTAATAATTTCTATATTTAAAATGATTTTTTTGCGGTGAGAAAGAGAGAATAATGAGTTTTGAAGAGTGACGAATCTTTAGAAAGAGATATTAGTAAATAGATTATGATGAGTGAAATTAAAAATGCATAGAAAATTTAGGTTATAGAGGATAGGAGATTAGGATAATTTTGTAAATGATATAAAGAATATTAAATGAACTCTGACTTTTAAAAGTTTTGCTCTGACTCAAATAAAAATGAATTGCAATAGATAATATTTATTAAACCCTCATTTTGCAACTATCATTTTTATTAATTTTCATTAATTTTCAATTTTTATCAATTTTTATTAATTTTTCTACTAAAATTTTGCGAAACATTCTCTAACTTTTTTTTTTTATATTCTCAAACTTTTGTCAAGTTTCTTTATTTTTCACCAAAATAACCAAACTTGTTCCAAGTATTATCAAGTCCGTAACTTTTTTTAAAAATGACACGAGACCATACTAAAATAAAAATTGAACATTATGTTATTTTGCACACCAAATACACCAGAGAATATAAGAGATATTTAGTTTACCAAAATCAATTAACTTTATCAATTTTTTTTATATTTTTTTAATTAAATTTTATCACATGTCACTTTTATATCAATTTTTTATATTTTTATTGTACTTTTTTACCACCTAAACGCGACCATAACGGGAAAAATACAGTTAGTATACCTATAATATTTATGCCTAATTACATTTCCTTGATTTTCCTCCTTTTATATATCGCCTAAACCTTAATAAAGAACATATATAACATTCTTTCCTCTTTAAGTTTATGGTCAGATAGAGAGTGAATGGGTCGGAAAAAGGTCGAAATGAAGGTGATCACCAATGAGACTTCCCGGCAAGTTACTTTCTCCAAGCGACGAACCGGGCTCTTCAAGAAAGCTTACGAGCTTTCCTCTCTTTGTTCAGCCGAAACGGCCGTTGTCGTTTTCTCCCCCGGAGGAAAAGCTTTCTCTTATGGCTACCCCGACGTTAACTCCGTTTTCTCGCGCTTTCTAAATCAAGACATCGAATCGAAAAGCGTCACTAATTCTCATGGAACTCCAGATGAGATTGAACAAAAGCTTGCTAAGTTACAAAAGCAACCGGAAATCGAGAAGGAGAGAGAAGCGATGCTTGACAAGAGGACGAAAAATGAAAACATAATTAACTTAGACGAACTTGGGTTGGAAGAGCTCCAAAATTTGAAAGGATCAATGGAGAACCTCCGCGACGGCGTTGAGAGAAGGATTAACGAGATGGAGGCGGCTTCTTCGTTGCTTCTTCTTGCTGATCGACAACCCTCAAAATAATAATGGTGGGAATGGGATGATGAAATTTGACATTGGTTTTGTTGTTGCTGTAAATGTCAAAAGCATCTCTCTCTCTCTATATATATATATATATATTAGTGACGTTAAATGTAATGTCACAATGAATAAAAGGGGCTTGTTACTAACTAATAGGTGCACGTATGGATGAACATTTCTTTTTATTGCAGTTCATAACTTAATTGTTGCACTTGCCCAACCATCTAATTGAATTCATGAAAGTCCATGACGAATGTAAGGGGGAAAAAAAATTCTATGAAAATTTTCTTCAAATTAATTAAATTGCAAACGAAATGAAGATTCCATGCATGTTTATGTGGGATTAATTAATATTTGATTTTGATCAAATGACATTATATATATATATATATATATATAAGAAAATTATTTTTCTACAGAAAAATATAAGAATGTGTTACCCAGAATGAAAAAAACCAAAAAAAAAATCAAAAATTAGCGTTGATGTGACGTAAAAATGACAGGTGGCAAATTTTGATTGGAAGAATTTGAAAATTTTTGAAGTTTTTTGAAATTTTTTGGAAAAATTTGGAACTCCAAACGAGCCCAAAAGTACATTTATGCAATATAGGCACACTTTAACGGGTAGGTTTAATTTTTTTAACTTGATGGAAAAACTGCCACCTCATTCTGATAATTTTTTTTTTTGAAAATTTAATCGTATAGCATTATTAAAAAAATATTATAGTAGGTGTTATTAAAAATTAATTTTTCCTTCAATTTTAAAAACAAAAACTAAAGCTCCATTTGGAAACGTTCTTGTTCTCCTTTTTCTGTTTATCTTTTTAAAATTTTGTAAACAGACAATAAAAATGTATTTGTTAAATTTGTTTATTTTTTTTTTGTTTCCAAAAAAATGAAAACTTAAACAGAAAATGTAAAAAAAAATTTTATCACTTTATTTTTATTTTTTTTTGTTGGAAATATTTTTGTCAATTTTAATACCTTATCCATTTTTGCTATATCACCTTAAAATAAACTATTTTATTCAAATTTTTTATTAAAATAAAATTATTTTTAATAAATGATATAATTTAATTAAGTAAATTATCTAAATTAATATGTAATATATTTTATTAATTTATTTTTAAATAAATAATTAAATTAAATAAAACTAATTATTAATTTAATTTAATTAATATAAATATTTATTATTAAATTATTTTTAATAATTAAAAATTACAATTTAATTTCAATAATTAATTTAATTCAATTGATATAATTTAATTTAATTATGAAATTTTATTAAATTAATTAATTTAATTTGGTAATTAATTTTATTTAATTAACATGAAATATATTTTTTAAATTATTTTTAATAAATAACAAAATTATAATTTGACTTAAATTTAATAATTAATTTAACTAATATTGAATATATTTTAATAAATTATTTTAAATAAATATCAGAATTAATTTAATTTAATTTAATTCTTTTTAACTAATATTATATATATTATATTAAATATTTTTCATTTAATATCATAATTAAATTATCATTAATATATTTTAGTAAATAATATAATG
Source organism: Sideroxylon spinosum (assembly GCA_003260245.2). NCBI lineage: Eukaryota > Viridiplantae > Streptophyta > Magnoliopsida > Ericales > Sapotaceae > Sideroxylon > Sideroxylon spinosum. The sequence continues at coordinate 5,580,719 of QLOD02000024.1, read as the reverse complement.
AAATTATAATTAATATTTTTATATTACTGGATTAAATGATATGATAATTATATTTTATTTAATTATTTTAAATAAATAATATAATTGAATGAAATTTAATATTAAATATATTTTTAAATTGTATTGAAATTAATAAATCAAATATTTTATAAAAACAAAAAATTAATTACTATAAACAAAATTATATTTTTAAATACAATTCAGTTTTTATTTTCAAAAAAAAAATGATAACAGAAAATTAAAATTAAAATAAATATAAATAAAAAACGACAACGTTTGGTAAAAGTGCCATTCGGAAAGCACGAAAAAGCAACAAATAAGATTTAATCAGCTGGCTCTGTGAAAATATTGTCCAGTGCATATTTATCAGTTGGCTCTGTGAAATTACCGTTGTGTAACACAGTTATCGGTCCTAAAGGAACGAGTTGGGGCACGACCTCCTTATGTTTCGAAAAAATTTTTGACACACCTCTAGATTAGAGCCGTTTGGCGTGATGAAAAACAACGAAAAACATGAAAAAAAATTTTATGTTTAATACGAAACCATCAAACCACGTTTTTCAGAGATAAATAATAAAATTTTTTGAAAAGAAAAACCGTCGAAACTGTTTTTTGGTTCCGTTTTAACGATTTTACGTTAGAACTTTTAGAATTTTACATCACTCATTTGAACGGAATGAGGCAGTGAGAAAATCATGGGAATGGTTTGGTACTTTATGTCAGGATGGTATACAAAAAATATACAAAATATAGGCAAAATAGGTATCATTTTATAGCTTAGAAGTTCGTGTTGATATTTCAAAATTTTTTTTATTCATTCGATTAATGGAATTCTTGTTTTGTTATTTTTTTTAAAAATGTTTCACTTTTTTTTTTTAAATTTGGGAGAAAAAGAAAATGTAAAAGTATAATAGAGAATTTAAAAAGTTTTCAGAGATTTTCAGCAAATTTTCTTGCTCCAAACGGGCCCTATGTACTTTTTTTTATATAATATAATGTTCAGTCTCTTAAATTTTAAAAATTTTATAATACCTTCATAGATTTAAATTTTTTTCATATAATATAGTTTTTACCTCCTAAATTTATAAAATTTTACTTTATTTTTCATTCAATGTATATTTTTTTACATTGATCTCTTTTACCCAAAATCATGGGCCTGTCACTAGTTATCTTTACATTTTTAGACCTCTCTGTTCCATAGTTTTTTTTGTTATATTTGTTATCTTTCATTACCATTACACCAGCTATCGTTGATTTTTAAAACCATAATCGAGCATTACGATTAAATATTTTTTATGATAGAACAATCAATTAAGTACATATCACTTACAAAAAATAAAATAAAATAAAGTACATGTCAATGAAATATATATAGACATCTTTTTTACGAATCGGATGTTCAATTTGAGTGCACTTCAACTAGTTTTTTAAGATTGCTATTATTTTTAGGGTGACGATAATGTCAGAGCAGATTTTGTTAATGACAGAGCTATATTAATGATATGTTTAATTATTGACAGAATTATCTTTCTTTATTGGGCACAACTTACATTCTCTCTCCCGCATTAATTTCTCTTTCTAAAAATCTCTACCATTAAATTTTCTCACCCTCTTGTTAATATGAGATCTCAGTTAATATCTTGTTTAATTATTTACAAAAATACTCTCCTCTATTATTCTATCCTCTTTCTCATTAATTTATTTCTCACATTATTTCAATTCATCTCTCTCTCTCTCTCTCTTTTTAAAAAAAAACATAACATTCTCTCTTTTTCTCTCTTTAAAATATAGTTAAATAATAAAATTTTATTTTAAACTTTAAAATTATTAACGTGTCATTGAATTATTAAAAAAACTCTTTTCGAGAAATACCTATCTTTAAAATATAAGTAAATAATAAATTTCTCGTTCTAAAAAAATTTATCTCTTTTTTACCAATATAAAATTTTATAAGCAAACAAAATCCCAAAGTTTCCATAATTATATATATTATGCATAGAAAAAAAGATATTATTCTTTAAAAAGATTATAAAAAATTTAACATAGACATTTAATAGTAATAATAAATTTTGAATAAAATGATTTTTCAATAATTTTTATTTAGAATTAATATAGTCACAATTAAATATGAGTCTAAATTTCTAATAGTATAAATTTTTTCTTTTATATAGTTGCATTGAAATTTTATTAATCTAAAAAAAAAAGTTCATATCAATAACAAATCGTTAAATATATTAAATAAAATATTACAAACAAGTAAATATATTTTTATATTTAATCAAGCATTAATAATTTTTTATGTTTAAAATGAGAAATTTATTTTATAACTATATTTTGAAGAGGAATGTTTTTATCATGGAGTATTTTTATAATTTAATTACATATTAATAATTTTTAAGTTGAAAATAAAAATTTATTATTTACTATATTTTGAAGAGAGATATTTTTCAAAAAGACAACAAGAGATAATAATATTTAAAAAAAAAAGATAAAGATGAATAGATAAGATAAGAGAGAGAAATTAATAAGAAAAAGAGAATTGAATAGAATAATAGAGAAGAATGATTTTGTAAATAATTAAACAAGACATTAATTAAGCTCTAGTACAAAAATTAACAACAAAGATTTAAATAGAGAAATTAATGAAAGAGAGAATGTAGATTGTGATAAATAATAAATAAAAGTAATTCTGTCAATAATTAAAAAAATATTGATGATATTCTAGCATTGACAAATACTACTATGGCTACCCTTATTTCTTAGTCTGTTTGAAATATAAGAATACTGACTACGATGATTTTTATGTGTGGCGGCGTTAATATTCATCAGCATAAATGCAAAGAATTTAGAGATAGAGAAATCACTGTTACCATATAGTATGAATTGGAGTTGACAATACCAAATTAAATATTTTAATATTTTAATATCGAGTCCGCTAATTCAAGTCACTTAATTTTTATAAGTTAATTTTTGTCATTTATCCCATTTTTTACAATTTACATAATTTAATAAATAATTTAACATCTAATCAATAACATAAGAAATAGCAAAATATTTACTATCTATCATTTTTGTGCTGAGTTTGTGTATTTTTTTATTTTTATAATATATAAATAATCTCTAAATAATAAATGTAAGGAATTGATTAATTGTTATAATCAAAAATAAAAGAATAAAAGTAAAATTTAAAGTAAAATATAATAGTTTAAATTTAGTTCACTCTATATAACAATTACTCAGAAGAAAAGTCTCATTTCTCAGTGCATTTTCCTCAGTTAGACAAAAGCGCGAGGCTTGCGTACGCCGGGCTCCCATCGCCCCCATGTGGTCCCCACTCGTGTACAAGCCTTCCTTTTTACTAAATTTTCCATTGGAATTTGTCCAATATTAATTGTCAATTCCCCACATACACGTTGCACATTGGTTTCTGCTAAAGCTGATGGAGGGTGAAAAGAATTGAAGAAACGAGAGAATTGAATTCAACCGATCAAAAATCAATTAAAATTGGAGCAATTTGTATTTTCATAGTATAATATTATTTTTCATAGTACAATATTCATTTTGAGCTTAGTTAGATGCTTAACTTTTTAAGTATTACTTTCGTTCAAACATAGTTAACTTTTTAATGTAATCTAATATTTTCACAAAAGTTTTATGATTTTAAAATGTGTTATATTTTATTGATATTGAATAATGTGCGGTAATAGAAGTTATTTTAAAGTATTACTTTCATTCAAACATAGTTAACTTTTTAACTTAGTCGCCCACCAGTGATGAGCGTGATGATTTTGACTGTTTTAACATTGGAAATAATCGGACGACCTTAATGGATTCAGTTCAATTGAGATGTGCAGCTTGGCAACAGGGCACCAAACGGTGGCGTTTAATGACGACTTCAGGGGCTGAATTTGCCTCCAACTTCAAGAACACCAATCTACTATTACACAACTCTAACAACCTCTAAAAATTTCTGAAACTCATTCACTTTTTATCTCATTACACGTATTACGAACTCATATTTTATCTCACTTTTTATCACTCCAAACATTCCCTAAATCTATTTACCAAAAGTAGATAACTAACGCCCGTTTGAATGTCTAAATTTTATAATAAATTACAAATGGTTACAAACTTTTTACAAATTTTAGTCATTTTTGCTTTTCGTGTATTAAATTTAAAATTCTAAAATTTATAAACTTTTATTAATTTTTACAAATTTTTATCAACTTACTGATAACTTTCTAACGCAAACCATTCTAATTGGGTGCATCAACTCCGTTAGACTGGATTGTTAGAAAATTTAAGTTGGTCTTTCAAATGATAAAAAAGTGACTGATGCATTATACTTTTTTCATCTTTTGTCTTCTAAAC
>QLOD02000024.1:5559804-5570494 GCA_003260245.2 Sideroxylon spinosum | reverse complement strand
TTGTTAAATTCCCTCTAACTTGGAGATTCGCTTTCGAAACTGACCATGAGAGTTCAATCTCTCAGGTTGGTAAGACTATTTTTTTTTTTAAATAAAGGCCCACATTATTAGAAATTATATATATATCCCTCTTTGGAAGAGCAAAGTTAGACAACAACACCAACTTTTAATGTTTTAGGGTATTTGCTAAATACCAAAAATTGTATTTTTCTGACGTGACACAGTGATAAATTGTCAACATACTAATTTTTGCCTGTAAATTATCAAAAGTTGTCTAAAACATTTATCAAACACTTAAAGTTACTAAAATTTTTTACTTATTTGATCAAAACATATCAAAAGTTTAATTTGTCGAAAATTGCCAAAACTTGTGACTTTTCATACGTGACCTAGGAAAAGTCCCTGTCTTTATTTAACTTGCAAAAAACTAAAATGTAAAATTATTTAGAAACTTAAATTAAAAATTATAAGATAACATATAAAATAAAAATCACTAATAAAAAATAGATATTTAAATGTTTAACTCTCGTTTGATAATGTTTCTATTTTCTATTATTCTATTATTCTACTTATATTTTTAAAATTTTGTAAACTCGCAACAGAATCAGGTTTGTAAAATTTGTTTATATTTTTTTTGTTTCCAAAAATTTAAATAGAAAAACATAAAAATTTAATCAAAAAAGCAAAAAAAAAAAAACGTGTTTTCAATCTTTTTTTTTTTCTACAAACATTTTCCCAATTTTAACACTTTATTTATTTTTATTACGTTATATTAAAATAAATTATTTCATTAAAATAATATTAATTTAATTATCTCAATTAATATGTAATATATTTTATTAATTTAATTTTAATAAATTTAATTTAAATTAGATAATTTAATTAATATGAAATATATTGTATTAAATTAATTTTAATAAATAAAAAATTATTTTGTTTTGTTTAATAATTAATTTAAATTATTAAATCACTTCATTTCATTTCATTTAATAGTTAATTTAAATTATTAGATTAATATGAAATATATTTTATTAAATTATTTTTAATCAATTTGGTTTCATACCTAGGAGATCAACTATGGAGGATATATTTCTCCTGATGAAGTTAATGGAACAATATAGAGAATGTCAAAAAAATTTACGTATGGTGCTCATTGATTTGAAGAAGACCTATGACCAAGTTCCTAAGAAGATTCTATAGAGAATATTAAAAAAGAAAGAAGTGTGTGTCATACATATTGAGACGATAAAGGACATGCATGAAAGAACCACGACATTTATATGGACGACTAGCAGAGAGATTAAAAAGTTTCTTATCACAACAGATCTACACCAAGGCTGAGCGTTAAGCCCGTACTTATTGCCTTAGTTATGGAGAAGATTACAAGACATATTCAGAATGAGGTATTGTGGTGTATGCTATTTGCAGATGACATTATTTTAGTAGATGATACAAGAGAATGAGTGAATGTTAAGCTAGAATTATAGTTGGAAACGTGAGAGACAAAAGAGTTTAGGCTAAGTCGATGTAAAACGGAATATATAGAATATAAGTTTAGTCGAAGTAAGACAGCTGGTAATATAGAAGTAAATTTGAACAATAAAAAATTTTAGAGAAAGAAAAATTTAGGTACCTTTGATCTATAATACAATAGAATAAAGATATTGATATTGATGTAAGTTATAGAATTCAGGCCAAATAGACCAAAAAATGAGTATTTTTGGGGTCTTGTGTGATCGAAAAATCCCCCTTAAGGTGAAATAGAAGTACCATAAGATGGCGACAAGACTAGCGTTGCTATATGGATCAGAGTGTTGGGCAGTAAAGCAGAATCATATTCAGAAGATGACAGTTGCGGAGATGAGAATACTAAGATGGATATACGGGATCACAATAAGATATAAGATTAGGAACAAAGAGATTAGGAGTAAAGTAGGAATAGCACTGATTGAAGATAAAATGAGAAAAAATCGATTGAAATGATTCGGTCATATTAGAATACGTCCAATGGAAACACTGGTTAAAAGTTGTGAAAGTATGGAGGTTTCCGGGAGTAGGAGAGGAAGAGGAAGAGGAAGAGGAAGACCCAAGAGAAAAAAACTATTAAACATGACCTTATCTGTATGGATCTAAAGGAGAACATGACCCTAAATAGATTTGATTGCCATTGTCAAATCCATATAGCTGACCCTACCTCATAGGAAAATACTTGGTTTGGTTTAGTTTGGTTATAGTTAAATTATTTAAATTATTATAAAATATATTTTATTAAATCATTTTAATAAATAATGTAATTAAATTATAATCAAAGTATTTTATATTTACTAAATTAAATTGTTGATCCAAGGTTTATAAACTTAGTTTTATAATTGATTTTGATGATAACAAATATTGAATTGAATTTTCACAATTAATTTTCAAATAAACATATATGAAATATTACAATTCATTTTAATCTAATAGATTCAAGATAATATGGTTGGAAGATATCGACATAATTTTTCAGGTCTTTTTACATAATTTGGATAAAGAAATAAAGAAATATCAAAGTTTTAACAATAGAAATCAAATTAAAATGAAGACCTAAAGTAGAAAGTTAAGTCTGATGAATAAACAAGCCAAATGCTTGTTAGTATATTAATGATATCTGAAGATCTAACGGTTTAAGTTGAATAAAATTTTAATATAGTAAATTAGATTTCCATATCTAGAACTCTCTCAGAGGAAATTTTTATGGATCTAAGGAGAAATTATCCAAAAAGGATATTGAAGATCAGTCTTGGCAAAAGAAATTTTAAATCTGAATTCTGGAACTATTCTTACTTTTTGAGACATAAATCATAATCTACAGCTTTAAAACTTCTGATTTTTGATGTGTGAAAATAAAACTTATAAAGCCACAACTTTTGTAATTTAAGTGTTTTTTTTTTTTTAAAAATTCTAAAAGCATCAAGGTAAAACGATAGCCTTAATTGAAAATATAGATTCATAATGTCAAAAAAAGCTCTTTGGAGCTAGTCTTCGTTTGGAGGCTATATCTGAAGATTTTAACTGTTGGAAAAAGCTTAAATTTGACCAAAATATAGCTGACTTATGTATCGACAAAGTCATTACTCTGAGGTAATGTCAATATGAAGGTTACGGGGACAAAAAAGGATCACAATGTACCTCAAAAAATCTGAAACATAGCATCGGAAATAAAGAAATTCATATTCTTTCAAGGGAAAGGGTAACTTTTCACTTAGTAACGGTTATTTAGGAGTTTTTACTTATCAATAGAGTCTCAAAACTCAAATTCAACAAAAGAGAAGAATGCAAAGAAGAAGTGCTTATAAAAAGATACAAGAAAATCTATAATTTTGCAAACATAGAGTGATTTCGTCATATACTTGTGCTTCATCTTTCATACTCAACTTGTGAGAGTTTCTTGATTGAGTGTTAAACTCATCATTGTTATTATAAGAGAGGAAAATTTATAAATCTCTTAATTTATTAGAGTTAGGTGAGCTCTTGTTGGTTTTAGTTCTAGTATTTGAACCAAGACAAGAGATATCTTTTAAGAGAAACTTGTGAAGTGATTTGGGAATAAAATCACTTGATGTAAGTGATTTAGGAATAAAATCAATTGGAAAAAGTTTCCAATACATTGGGAAGCAAGTGTGTAACAAGTTCTTCAAATAATAGTGGATAAATCTCAAGGAAAACCTTAGGGAATAAATGTTGACGACATTGAAACCGAACTATTATAAATCGATTGTGCTTATTTCTTTTCTCTTTTCTTTATATTTATTACAAACACAAGCACTCCTCTTCATTCATAAATATTGAATTTTTTTTTGCATTCCATTTTTTGTTATCATTTTCATCTAAACGTATTTGCTTTAAGGTTGAAAATTTTATTTATAAATTTTTTAAACAACCCTACTCACCCCCTATCTAATGTTGTTACTTGAGACAACACAAATAATATAATAATTAAATTTAATTAATTTTTTAATGAATAATATAATAAAATTATAATTTAATATATTTTATATTTATTGAATCATATGATTTTTAATAATTAAATTAAATTAAATTAAAATATTTAATTTAATTGATTAATTTAATTAATCTAATAAAATTAATTAATTTAAATTAATATGGAATATTTTTTATTAAATTCAATTAATTTTTAAAAAACTAATAAAAATAAATATTTTATTAAATTAAAAAATTAATAATTATAAAAAAATTGTATTTCCAAACATAATTTTAGTTTCCATTACAAAAATAATAATAATAACACAACAAAAAAAATAAATGAATAGATAAATATAAATAGAAAAATTATAGTGTTATCAAACGGCTTCTCTAATAAATATGTAAAATATTATCAAATTTTTAAAAAAAATTTGAAAATAAAAAATATGAAAAGAGCAAGAAAGTATTTTCATATAAAATGAGTGTAAAAACAACCAATAACCTTAACTATTCAATAAATCCAATAGTTAAAAATATCTCAAATTTGAATTCTTAAATTTCTTTATTATATAAATATATAGTTCTATATGCGTAATAATTAGATTTTACCTGTGCCTAAAGGTACCAAAACATAATTTGACCAGCAAAAAATTTAAATATAAATTTGTAAAACAAATTTACACAAAAATTGTAAAAATAAAAATCAACAATAAAAAAAATTAACATTAATGTAATTATGACTCAAATATATTTTAACTAAAACCAAATCATAAAAGAAATCTAAAAAATAAAAATCAATAAATAAAAAGAAATGTAAATGGATCTAGAGAGACTAAAATTAGTATGTTGTGAGCCGTTTGATCAAAATTAGACGGTTTACAACAAAAATTAAATTAAAAAAATGTACTTGTAAATTTTAAATTCAATTTTATTATGAACCGTCTAGATAAAACTCACAGTTTTGATTTTTGAAGTTTATTTCAGAGTCTATTGGGATAATTAATAGATTTGAAATCTATATAACTAACATTTTGTTAGCTTATGAATATAGTGTATTAGACTTCTATAATTTAAAAATTTTTATTTTCATTATAAAAAATTTGACTTTATACTTTTTTTTTTTCGGAGAGTTGAGTTTTCAATTAGTTTAAGAATTTTGCAAAAGCAATTTTACTCAAAAATTTCATGACAAAGAAAAAATAAAAAGAGTAAATAGTTATACTTCAAAAACTATCGATGAAAAATGATGTTACATTAAAATTGTTTGTTTTTAAAATGTTAAAAATTATATAGATTTCAAATCTATTAATTATCCAAATAGACTCTGAAATGAACTTCAAATCCTTCAAGACATTTCCAATCAAAGTACGATAGAGAGGAACAAAGTCTGTGAAAATCACAGCCAAAAGGTGAATTGAAAACAAAACGCCCCACCATTTTGTGTTGAATTTACAGAGAAGTTAGGATCTCACATAAAAATAAATAAACAAATAATCTTCATTTCACCCCTTCTTCTGTTCATTGGCTTTTTCCACCTCATCTTGTCCACCTTCTCCTCAACATCGATCACGACAACAGCTTACCACCTCATCCCCAACTACCTCTAGTACTTTGTCACCCTTCTCGACAGTGGGCACCACCTACGTATCGAACGACACCCAACTTTTGTGCACAAATCTCTCATGCAACGACCTTCGGTAGAAGCAATCGGCTCTCATCTGATGTGGTCAAAACCGAGAAAGGGTGTGAACCTATAGTTGTGACTGCTTTGAGGAAGGCTTCCTTAATGGATTCAAGTGATAACACGCCTTTGGGAAAAAAAACCTGAATCTCATAATACTAGCCATTCTTGATGACATGTTATATGTCAAATCATTTAACAGATTTGTTATACAGATTTTTGAAAGGATCCACTACTAATCATCCCATATAAAAAAATTATAATGCTTGGTTGAGTAAAATCAACCACAATTCATCAATTTTTTATATTTACTTTTAATTAAATTTTACTACATCATTTTTATATCAAAATTTTATATTTTTATTATACTTTTTTATTAAACTTTAACCAACTAAACACTCCAAAATCTTGACAAATGGAATTAAGTTTAAGAAAAAAAGTACTAAGAATTGCAAATCTATGGGACCGTTTGGAGCATGCCAAATAAACTTAAAAATTTCCAAAAGTTTCAACTTTTTCAAACTCCAAAAAATTCTAATTTAAAAAAAAAAAATTCTAATTTTAAAAAAAAAAATTCAAAATCCGTTGAAACGGATCAAAATAAGGCATTGTAACGATTTTGTTAGATTTTTCTAAAACTTTTATTGACATTTGTACCAAAAAGTTTCATAAAAACTCTAAATAATTTTAAATTTCTCCATTAAAATTTTAACACGTGTCACTTTAACACCGTTTGGTGTGCTAACAAACACCAAAATCTTCTGAAATCTCTAAAAATCTCTAACACATTTTATTTATCTCGTACTTCATGAAATCTATATAAATTTTCATATATATTTACATATTTCAACAAATTTTTACAAATCCTATAACTTTTTTATTAACTCCAAAAACTTTTTTCACAAACTCTAATAACTTTTCAATATATTTCAACAATTCTCACATAAATATGTTAGAACGGATCCAAAAAAATCCTTTTAACAGTTTCTCTCTCCAACTTTTTCACTCAAAAATAAAAAAATTCTGACAACTTTTCGAAAAAAGTTTGGCACAAATCCGTTAAAATAGAACCAAAAAACTGTTCTAATAATTTTTCTCTCTTATTTTTTATCATAAAAGTCCAAAAATTACATTATTTATTTCAAAAAAACTCCATTTGAGTTAGAAACATTCGACACCAAAACTTATTCCAATTCATTTTTTTTTCCTTTTTTTTTTTTTAACACTTCAAACGCTAACTTTGTATAATTTTGACAACAGGACGGTTTGGAGTCAAATAAAATATTATAAAATTTTACAAATATCTATAAACACAACTTACGAGGCTGTAAAATTTAAATTTTCTACTCACTGCACAAAGCACGAGACATTAACTTTTACAAATTTATATAATTTTATACAACTTCAAACACATTCTTTATGTCATCAGATACAAATATCTAATTATCATTTTAAAATAAATTTTTACATTTTCAAAATTCAAAAAAATTTATTTTTGGTTTTTTTTTTTTTTTTATATGATGCTCCAAGCGACTCTATCTACCCATTTGGATGAAGGATTTGATTTGAGTGAATTTATGACGACGCCGAATTTAAATGTGGTTTTGAAATGAGAGTGAATTTGTAGTGAGGTAAGATTTCACTCTAAGGGCCGATTGGATGGTACTAAAATTTCAAGGAATAAGTTTTAGAGGGGGTATAAGATAAAAAGGGTATTATTTTAGAAAAATTATGCCTAAGTCACACTTTATGGACTTGTAAGAGTATAAGTCATACTCAAAAAATTGTATTGCTTTTAAGTCATAGTTTTGTATAAAGATTTGTGATTAAGTTACACATTTAAGTGGGCCCTACGAATTTGGTTTAAATTATTTTCTAATATACCAATAATACCCTTTGTTTCCAAAATTCAGTTATGATTGACAGATAAGTTATCATTTTTATAGGAATCACGTTGAAGATATGGGATTACCGAAAATCACCGGAATCACATTAGAACTGTGATTGCTGTTGATTGGTTGAAGCATATAACTATATTTATAAATCCAACATCTATATATATGGAACTGGATATCTAACTTCCTTCACTAATCTAACATAATCTCTTTGGATCTTGCCTAGAGATTAAAAATAGTACCACGAAACCTCAATTAAACGAAAAACCAAGACAGTACCGTAAAATATCGCATTTGAAAGCTAAACGAAAACACAAAGACAGTACCGCAAGACAGTACCACATATATAATTGACAGTACCAGGTTGATAACGTGACAGTACCACATATATGGTTGACAGTACTGCAAGACAGTACCACATATAACGTTGACAGTACCACATATATGGTTGCGGTACTGTCGAAATTGCATGTGGTACTGTCGAAATTGGGTCTGTTTGGAGTCACTCAAAAAAATTCAAAACTCTACAAATCACTACAAACACAAATTACGAGATAAAACTCTACTCACTACACAAAATACGAGATATTAACTTTTACAAATTTATATCATTTTATATAACTCCAAACATCCTCATTATTCTGGTACTGTCGAAATTGTATACCACAAGACAGTACCGCAAGACAGTACCATAAGACAGTGCCGCAAGACAGATACTGATACTGTCGAAATTGTATATCACAAGACAGTACCGCAAGACAGTATCGCAAGACAGTATCGCAAGACAATACCACAAGACAGTACCACATATAACGTTGACAATACCACATATATGGTTGCGGTACTGTTGAAATTGTATACCACAAGACAGTACTGCAAGACAGTATCACAAGACAGTACCGTAAGACAGTATCGCAAGACAGTACCACATATAACGTTGGCAGTATCCCAATATGGTTGCGGTACTGTCGAAATTGTATTTGGTACTGTCGAAATTGTATACCACAAGACAGTACCACAAGACAGTACCGCAAGAGAGTACCACATATAACGTTGACAGTACCACATATATATTTGCGGTATTGTCGAAATTGTATGTGGTATTGTCGAAATTACATGTGGTACTGTCAAAATTATGCTGGTACTATCGAATTGCATGTGGTACTATCAAAATTGTATTTGGTACTATCAAAATATGTTTGTTTTCGTTTAGCTTTCAATGCGATACTGTCTTGCGATACTATCTACAAATGGGTTTTATTGCTTTGTAAAGAAGATGGAAAGTTGCGGAAGTTGCTTTGTAAATAATGTGGAAAGTCGTGGAAGTTATTTATTACTTTGTAAAGAAGTTGGAAAGTCGCGGAAGTTTTTTGGTAACTCGAAAAAGTCTCAGAGTTGGAAAGTCGCGGAAATTATGGAGTTTTGAAATTGGAAAACCACTTGCAGTTTCAAAATGTATTGAAAAACGCGTAATGTCCATTTTTGTCTTTTTATTACAAGTGCGATTTATTCACAAATAAGTTTTTTTTGGTATGACTAAAATCCTTAAAAGTCTATAAAAGTGATCGGCCTCCAAATCTCCCTATTATTTTTAGAGGGTTGGCCCACATTGATGTTATGTTTATGAAAGGGAATAACTTTTGACTTGGTTTGGATGTTTTATAAATAAGAGGGATGAATGATGGAAAAAGTAGTCAAATGACTCTTTTGTCCTTGTGATGTCCCAAACTTTGTTACTCATTAAATTAAATATTAAATTACAAAACCAATGCTATTTAATTATTTTTGGACGATTTGAAGTTATATTATTTATTTCATTGAAAATTTAATTCTTTATAAATTTATTTAAAGAATTTTTTTTTAAATATGTACTTTTGTATGGTTGGTTATTATCCAATTTTTTTAATTATATTTATTTTGACTTGTTAGCTTATCTATTATTTTTTATTAGTATTACATTTATTTTGATCAAATTAACAATACTGTTAACGAGAGCTAAAAACATCAAAAACAAGAGTCTTAAGGAGAATAACTTTTGGTTAGCCCTTGGGGTACCCAAAAATTATCCCCCCAATGAGCGAAAAGCTAAAGGGAGTAGAAAGCTAAGATGGACAAATTTTGTTATCCAAACAGTGATAAAAATGTAAAACCCACACTTATGAAGGAGTAAAAGTTTTGGAAGAGGTCTTTTGCTCCATCTAATCGACTCCTAAAAGATGGTGGATTTGTATACAAGGTCTTTGGATGTTTTTTGATAGAATGGATTACCCAAATGCCCCCACTTTATTATTTTAATGTAAAAATTGGCTAATTTAATTATAAATAGAATAAATAAATAATAATTCAAAAAATTACATAATAAATACATAAATAAATATACAAAAATATATTATATTTGAAAATTAATGTTTCGGTAAAAAAATTAATAAATAAATACGAAAATAATTTTTTTGAAATTAAAAAATATTTAATTTGTTATTTTTAGAATGAAAAATAATAATTGTCCAACACAAGCAAAGAATAAAATAAACCTTTCACGTCAAAGAATAAAATAAACCTTTCACTCCAAACCACAATCAACGCTTTATAAGCAACAAAGAGACACTTGGGCACTAAGAAATCCGACCTGAGACTGGATTTAAGAAAAAATTTCACCTAACGAGAGAAAAAAATCCAGCCTTCCAAATGTCATCCAAAGCCAACATTTAAACACCCTATATCCGGCCTCAAATGCTTCATCCAAACAAACTCTATATGTCCTTTTTGCTATTTTTACCGTAGACTAATTTTCGCAATTTGCGTGCATGCAGATACGTTGTGGCGGATACATTACTCCCAAAAAAGGCAAAAAAATAAAAATAAAAAATTGAATATCAGATATCGAGTATGGGTCTTAATCCAAAGAGAACCCAAATTGTTGCTTTCAGCTTTCATAGTTGAGGAATGCAATAAGCAAAAATAAAAGGCATAACCAATTTTCTTTTCTTACATAAGTATGTGCGAACTAAAAAGTAAATAGAACAAATATTGAAACAACGTTCGTTCATATTTAAAAACCCGAAAAAATAAAAATAAAAAATTAGAAATCTTCATCAAGCTTGAAAACGTGGGTTCCCCCATTGCCATTCAAGCTGGACATAACAGAAGCCTT
>QLOD02000024.1:5311714-5322647 GCA_003260245.2 Sideroxylon spinosum | reverse complement strand
ATGTATAAAATGTACGAGAGTAAGTTTACTCATTTTAGAAAAAATCATAAAACTAATAACTAGTAGCTACTAACGCCAAAGGAGTTCTAATTTATCAGAATAATGTAACAATTTTGTAGGCCAATTACTTTATACAAATGAACTCAATAAAATAAATAGTTATTACATAAATACTATAGTCACGTTATTCTAATATAACTTATGATAAATATTCTATTTAAAAAATTATTTTTTACTAAAATAATTACGCAAGCAGAGCTACTTCTATGGAGTTTTCATACAAAGGATCAATTTATGATTTCTCGATTTAATTTCTTGTACTTATAAAAACTCACCAAACATAGAATTATTTTTCTTTTCTTACCCTTAAAATCATTACGTATCCAAACGGAGCCTTACGTATGAGCTTCCATGCAAAAATTGGATACGGATGAATATGAATCAATCTGTCGTTACCTGTCAAAAATATGATCATCAATTCATATGTCATAAAATCCCAGACTGACATTTATGTATGTACACTTGCACAGTGTGACCAACTGAGAATTAAATGTGGGTGAGAAAAAAAAAAAAAAATATTATGGCATATGCATAGAATACAATGAATTCTGAACAAAAATATGAAATCAATAGACTTAAATTGTTTGTACGGCAGCCACTTCCCTGAGTTTCTGAGTGTTATAATTTCATCGTCGACTTGGTGCAATCTTGAAGTACAGCATAGCTTGCATTGCTCCGCACTCATGTCGAAACGATGCATCTAAAAAGTGGAACACACCTTTTAAAGTGTGCCTCTCTCTCTCTCTCTCAGAGAACAAATATACAGCTTATAAAGACAAGAATATTGGATATATATTAGGGCTTAAAATATTATCTCTAATTTCATAGTTATGATAGAATAAAACTGTCAATCTTTCTTGGGAGAAAAATACGAAAGTTTGCGTGTTCGTTACCATATGTTGGTGAAAAATGAAGATGATGACTTTTTGAGGCATCATGAAAATTAAAGAGACTTTTGTTGTGTGTGTGTGGGAGGAGTCGGTTCTTCTACTTGTTTTTGGGGGGGTGAAATAGCTCAACAATAGGATCAAGGCATTGGGTTAACTATTGGATGAAGCTATGTCCGATAGTGGGAGGGGTTATTACAAACAGATATGGTAACGGTTCGATTTCATGACCACCAGAAGAGTGTTTATCTACAGTTTCATCATTATAAGACTACCTTATTGCCTCAAATGATTAATGCCTAACGCTGCATGAGTTGAAAAACAAATTACTACGTCAATTCTATAACCATTTCGTGTCTGAATATAACACACACACATACACATATACACACACACACACACACACACACATATCTAATATCCATAACTCTAAAAAAAAGGTAATAATTGGTGCAATATTACACTTTGTTTAATAATATATAACTAACAATAACTCGTTATTAGGTAATCTGAACAAAATTATATTAAATTAATAGTTAGAATTTTGAATAAAAAGTTTAAATTAAAAAAATTATGATAATCTATGGGTTTAAGTTTTTTTTTTCCAAAATTTTAAACTCGAACAGTTATTACATATATTTTGGTCTCTCTTTTTAATTAATTTTTGGTAAGCACCATAAAAAGAAATACAAAATATAATGCTTTAATTTGAAAAGTTTAATTTCCTAAAAATCATAATTGGACTGAATTTAAGCTAGTAATTTTGATTTGCATATGATTTTCATCCTTGAAATATGATGAAATTAAAATAGTCAAACTGTTTTGTACGATATATGGTAGTAGGGTCTACTAAAATAAGAATCGAGCAAAAAGTTAAAAATATAAAAATGATATCAATTGTTAAATAAAAAAAATTGTTAACCATTGAATTTTAGTTTGTAAAAGAGATATTTCCAAAAATTAGTCTGTTTTGTTATATAGATGGAAGATATAACAGAATCATAAGCGCTTAAAATTATTATCTCACTGTATTACTGATAGCATTCATTTTTTTAAATAATGTTCGTGTTGAAAGGACTCCCACTTTTTTTTTTTAATAATTTTTTACCTAACAATATAACGTAACGGTATCATTTGATATTTAAAATCATATTCGTGTTAGGAGAACTCTCACCTCTAAATGTATAATTGTAAAGTAGAATGGGATAAATTTACAATAAATAGATATTTCTCCTTTATCAAAATCCTCTTAACATATAACGTTTTTTTGATATCTGTGTTACTCTTAAATTTTTATTTTTTACTTGTTATACCTATTTTACGCTTTGTTATTTTGTTTATATATATATATATAGGTACGCTTTGTTATTTTGTTATTTTTTTTATAATCGTTGTATCAACCGTTATCTTTTTTTGTTTTTTTTTTTAATAAACTACGGTGTTGATATATACTAAAAGCATAAAGGGCCCCCACTGCCCTAAACTTTGTGTAGATCTACACGGGGAAGACCCTAAGTACAAGGGAGGGGGGGACATACCTTCTCAAAATCTGTATAGACCGTTCAAAGTGCCTATCACTATCTCTATCCATCCACGTTTGAAATGGAGAAAGCAAAGTCATGCGTGTCAACTGCTGCCTCCATCTGCAGACGTAATAATTAATGAAGGACTCCGACTCAGCGGTGTTTTAAGAAAACTATAAGGAAAAAGCTACTTTTCTTGGGGGGGACGAATTAGACTTACCTTTTAGAAGAGCGAATCACATTGCTTCCTCCAATATATTGTCTGGTTGTCAATCTGGTTAGTTCGCTTTCTATTGCAGTAATCTGCGCATTTTTCTTTTGTGAGAAGGGATCTGCTCCCTAAGGGATGCCCTGGTCATAAAACGCCAACCAAAAGCAAGTTATTTGCTTTTCATTCAATCTTTTCACTCTTTTGAATTTTTGCATGCTTCACCTTAGCTTAAAAACAGTAAAATGTTGACATAATTAATAACACTTCTCCTTTTTTCTAAAAAAAAATAAAATTATATTAATATCTTATTCAAAATGATACAAAAATAATAGTTTTGATTGCGAGTTTTTACAGCTGAAGTATTTAGTACAAGAAAGGTGAATTTCAGTGCTGAATTATTTCATGACTAAATGTTAAAATAGTGATGCATGCCATTGTCGCAAAGTCATCATCCTCACCATAAGTGCAACACAAAAAGTATATAGTAATGATAACTACTTTTCATGGTACAAATTTTTATATGCTTAACGAATACAGTAATATTAAAATTATCGATAAAATTACTAGAGATGAAGTATAATTCATCACAAGGCCTATCATTTACTAATGAAATAAGATAATTTTCATCACAAAATACTTCACTATTAAAAATCAAGCTTTTTACGACCATTTGTACCAAAAAAGGGTCATTATTTCTCAAATTTAGAGCACTAAAAAAATTTTTATCCACATAGATTGGGTTAGGCGAATAGTAATAATTAGAAGAAAAGGGATTGAGAGAAAATAAACGACGATAATGACATTAGCAGTGTTTGTTCTTTTTAATAATGGTATAGTGCGTATAATGGTAGTGACATCTTGACAACGGTGGAATCTGTTTTGATGGTATTTTAACAGTGGTAGATTAAGTGGTTAATGGTATTTTTGTCCAAGATAAGAGATGAGAATGAGGTTTTGGAGAAAGATCGTTAAATTAGGGCTCCACAGGAGGAAAAGAGGGAAAAAATATAAGGAATGTTGAAACCAGCTTTAGTTGTAATTAATTTCGTAGTCAACTGAGTTATTGGGCCTCCAAAGACTTATCTTTTAGTAGTGTTTTCAAGTTCGTACTTATTGTGACCATAATATTATACCGTTAAATATATCTTTATCACGTTAATTTTTTGTTGCTAAAACCCTAGTTTCTTTAATTGATTTGTTTTGAGATAGCAAGTCCATAATATGGCATGCATAATTTACACAAATTTTTTAGGTAAAAATTATTTGTACGGTAGGAAAAAGTAATTTATAACATTAATTTGTCGTTTATATTCTTGCTTTTCTTTAATTTATTTTCTCAATAATTTTGTAATGGAATATGCAAAATAAAATACTAGAAATTGTCTGTGTTTAAAGGCACAAATCTTAGATAATGAACAAATAGGTCAAATTTAAATTTGTAAATTAAATTTACATAAAAAAAATGTAAAAATAAAAATCACTATTTTAAAATATCTAAGGTAATGACAGAAAAGACAACCAAAGTAGAAAAAAAATAAAAATAATTCTAACCATTGGGCAAATTCAACAGTTAAAAATATGCCAAATTCAAAATTTTTAACAAATTCAAAGAGTGTAACAATGTATGTGTTTAAAATTTAAGTATTAAACACACTAAAATTAAAATTATAAGTAAAAAGAAAAAAACTCTGAAAAGGCACATAAATATAATTTAGTATGTAAGAGAGTGTTTGAAATTCAATAAAACTCAAAAAAGAGCAAAAATAAACTTCAAAAGTTACCACATTTTTCAAAATTCAAGAAAGTTAAATTTTTTGAAAAAAATATTTCAAAATCTGTTCTAACAAATTTTTGTAGATTTTTTTTATAAAATTAGACTGATATTTGTATCAAAAATTTACATAAAACTCTAAAAGTTTTCAAGATTTTCAATTAAAATTTTGTCATGTATCACTTTTATACATCTCTTAACAATTTTATACTAAATCAAATACAAACATTTTAAATAATTTTTTATACTCCAAATTTCAAACAAAATTACTTTTCTTAACTGTTAATTTTTTTCTTAACATCATTAATATTTACATTTCAAAATCTTAAAATTTCAAAACTACTATTAAAAATGACTACATCCCCTACACCACACAACGAGAACAACTTGGAGCTATCTTATTTGAAAACGCCACCCCCCACCGTTGCAGTCAATGACTGAGCAAATATAAGACAGATACAATTAAAAATTTCTAGTTTAAGACCATGTAAGATAAATGTCTTATTAATTATTCTTTTTGTAATATAGATATCTTCGGAAGAATTTGTCATTCGTAATGAAGAAGAGCAGAAGAAAATAATTTTTAACTTAATATTAGAATAACGCAAAGATGCATATTTAACTTAATATTAGAATATTGCAAAGATGCACATTCGTTAAGTGAATATTAAGCTTAATTATGCATTTAAATACACAATATACGAATATTGCATCTTAGATGATGCATATGGGCATTAAACTATATGAGGTTATATATCCTTTGATCCGATTCCAATATCTTTCTTAAGCAAGCGAATATAGATGATAGGATGTTTAATTAATGTTAAGAATAATGCGTAACAATCTCCTAAGGTTTATTAAATTCAATATTCTTCCGTCATTATTTATTTATTTATTTGAAATTTGTTTTTATTTATTAAATGTTTGTTAATTTGTAAGGTCAACGATACAGAAGTTGCAATAGTTAACATAGTATTCGATCTCATAACTAATTATGATTTTATTATCCTCACTAAAGTGAAGGAAGCACTTGCTATGCATACGTGAGGCCATTTTATATTTTTGTACCTAAAATGCTGTGGGAAAGTTTATTAAACTTAATTAATTAAGAGAAAGTAGCCCAACTTAATTATAGCTCAATATTCCTCAGAAATTGTTCAAGGGGTGCCATTTCCACAAGAGTTTAAGTTTCTTAAGATATCTTTTGATAAGCTTCTAGAATATATATATATATATAAGTGTTTGATTTACTTAAAATATATATATATCTAAAAATCTAACTTTTATTAATTTTTTTAATTTTTTCAATTAAATCATGTTAATTTTATGCTAATTATATATATATCTCTCTCTTTTTTCTTTTTTCATTTTTTTTTTCATCCAAACACAACCATCAAGTACCATCATGGTAAAAAGATTGGATTTTAGCCTTTCATTATTTCCCAGGCTTAGTGTAACAAAAGGATTAGAATTGTTATTTGTAGTGAGAATATAACATGAGGGTAGTATACATTGGACCCTTTTTAGGATTTTTAAAGGCTCGTTTGGAGTCTAAAAAAAACTCAAAAAAATTTAAAAAATTCCAAAAGTTTCATATTTTTCAAACTTAAAAAAATTCTAACTTTTTTTCAAAAATTTTCAAAATCTGTTGGAACGAGCTAAATAGCGTGTTTCAATAGGTTGGTCAGATTTTTTTAAAAATTGTATTATATTTGTACTAAAAAATTTCACAAAACTTCAAAAATTTTCAAGATTCTCCACTAAAATTTGTTCACGTGTCATTTTATATAATTTTTAACAACTGTATATCAAATCAATCATAAATAATTAATTATCATTTCAAAACAACTTTTTACATTTTAAACTCCAAAAATTATACTTTTGGTTTTTTTTTTTTTGGGTTTTTTTTTTAATTCCAAATGCAGCCTAAATTTGTTTAAAATATAATTTGAGTAATTTGTTTTAAATTTTAAGTGCAACTAATAAAAAATAAAAAAATAAGAATGAATAGTGAAAATCCTTTTAAATGGATCATTTTAGTGTTTGGGAAGAGTAGCTAATTACTCAACTTCTACCGGCTCTCTTGTTTGGGTTTTTTTTTTTTTTTTGTTTGTTAATTGCTAAAGTTACCTTTTATATTTTAAATTATTTTTAAATCCGAAAGTACAAAAATATCAAATTAATAAAAAAAAACCAAAAATTTACTTTGTTTTCCTTCTGAATATCAAAAAAAAAATATTAATAGTTAGCTAATAGGTAATTAGAAAAATTAAAAAAATTGACTTTTTTTTTTTTTTTTTTTTTTTGGGCGCTTGTCAAACATTACCTAAGCCTGTTATATTCATTCCAATAAATCAATCATTTGGATCTTATAGTTTCTCGAAAACCAATCAAAACAACGCATAAATCAATAGGCGTGCTTGGTTACTGACCTCAGCATTTTATTTCTATTTTTATAGCCTAACCGAAGTTGAACAATTAGTTGGAAAAGGCAAAAATGGCCTTTTATTGTACGACATCAAATATAAGAAAATGGTCGGGGTTATAGGGGTGTGTTTGGAATTATATAAAATTGTGTAAAAGTTAATATATCGTGATTTATACAGTGAGTAAAAATGTTAAATTATATAGTCTCGTAATTTGTATTTGTAGATATTTATAGAGTTTTGTAGTATAATGTAGAGTTTCAAACGGAACTATTGCCAATAAATCAAGGTTTCGTTTGGTTTATTGTAAATTTTTAAAAGCTTATAAAATTTTTTAAAAATTATTAATTTTTTATTTTATTATACAAATTACGAACACTTAATTTACGTGAGTTTATTTGAACTCATACGACAAATGAGTAGAGTGGGGTCCTCAGTCACCATTTGCCACGTAGATTCCTCATGTAATTAGTCATACTCAATGTCTATTAATGTTTCATTAATTTTTTGATCTAGGGCGAGGGGAACATCGTACACAATAAATCAATTAAGAGCATCGTATTCTAGTCCATATCAATTCAGATGACTGATGGTACCAATTCCAGAAAAGAAATGAGAGTCACGAATTCAGGATCCTCGTTATTGGGTATGGAGCCTCTTTGGGATATAAAATATTAGGGTATAGTTTGGTAACCTTTTTATTTTTATATTTATATTTTTAAAATTTTATAAATTAATAATAAAAATATGTTTATTAAATATTTCTATATTTTTTTGTGTCCAAATAAATAAAAACTTAAATAAAAAAAGATAAACAAAAAAAATAATTGTTTCACTCTATTTTTTTCTGTTGCTGATATTGTTGTCAATATTAATACTTTATCCATTTTTGTTGCATCATATTAAAATAAATTATTTTATTCAAAATATTTTATTAAAATACAATTATTTTTAATAAATAACAAAATTAAATTAAGTTAAATTAATTTAATTTAACTCAATAACTAATTTAAGTTAAATTTAATAATTAAGTTATTAACTAATTAATAATCAATTAATTTAACTTAAACTTAATATTAAATTTAATTTATTTAATAATTAAATTAATTAACAATTTGATTTAATTTATTTAATAATTAATTAATAGTTGACAATAATTTGATTTAATTTAATTTAAGAACTAATTTAATTTTATTATTTTAACTAATATAAAATATATTTTATTAAATTATTTTTAATAAATACCATAGTTAAATATTTTAAATTATTATGAAATATATTTTAGTACATAATATAATGAAATTATAATTAATATACTTTATATTTACTGGATTAAATAATATAATTATATTTTATTTAGTTACTTTAACTGAATAATATAATTAAATTAGATTAATGTAGAATATATTTTTTAAATTCTATTAAATTTTTAGAAATAATAAAATTTAATATTTTATGAAAATAAAAAATAATAATTATAAACAAACTTGTATTTTCAAATGCAGTTTCAGTTTTCATTTTTTAGAAAAAAAAAAACGATAATAGAAAACAAAAAATAGATAAATATAAATAGAAAAACGACAAAGTTACTAAACGGACGCTTATAATTTAGGTGTGCTAATTAATTATTCACATCCTTAGAGTTCAAATCTTAACAATCACTTAATTCTTCAAAAGAAATTTAGTAGACTTGAATTGATAATTATTAAAGAACAAAGCCAAAACTTGATCACTTGATCTAAGCTTAAAGTTATCTTGAATACATGCGACATTCGGATTAAATTTTAACAATCAAAAGCCAATATGTGTGTTAAAATATTCTATATTTGGTTATGGTATTCTTATATATTTATCAATATTACATGCGACATTCAGATTAAAATTTAACAATCAAAAGCCAATATGTGTGTTAAAATATTCTATATTAGGTTACGGTATCCTTATATATTTATCAATATTAAGATATTCTATATCTTCGTTTTTAGTAAGTAGTTCTTATATTAGAATATTCTATATTTTAGTTTTTAGTAAGTAGTTAGATTTGTTTTGGTATGTTGATCATTACCATACATATCAGTTATTATAGACTTATTTAAAGGTTTCTTCTTTACTTTTATAAAATATACAACAAGTTGTGAACGTCATATTCTCTCTATTTCTATTGTTTATTGTCTTTTATTTTTTTATTTTAACAATGTGCAAAAGAATGAATTGAAAAGCAAACATACAAGAACACAAAATTTACTTAATTTAATAAATTACTTACGCCCACGATATGATATCTTATTTTTTATTAAGAATATCTAACAATGAATTAAGGATTACAAGAATGAAGAAAGAATCTTGTAAAAGACCGTTAAACTAGATATGGAACAGTAATTTGTGGAAGGAAAGGAAATCACAGGGAAGGTGAAAAAGTTAAATTTATTTTATTTAGTTAAAAAATAATAAGGAAAGAAATAGATATTTTTCCAAAAAAATTAATTTTTATTTAGTTAGGTTTAAAAAATAACACAAATTAATAATTTTATTTTTCCTCTACATTTCTTTCCCATCTATAAATCCATATTCCTAATGCATCATTAGAGAAAATTTTTCCTCTCATAAGTCTTGAAAAACCTTAATATGAATTTGATGAATGTAGACAACACATGCTTTTATATTGGAAACAAAAACTGTGCCTAAAACTAACTCTAAAATAAACCTTAAAAATTTGGGTTTGCTCCCCTCACTGGGATAAGTTTCCCATGGACCATTCCTACCACATTGCGCTATCCTACTTTTCCCGGTGAACTTTTAGGGGTACTCAATGAGCTTGTAATCTCTTCAAAATTTGTTAAAATATTGCACAATATTTTGATTAGTTTAAAAGAATCGTGAACGATTGAACTATCATTTTTTAGCAGTTTAAATTGATTTTTTTTTATTATTATAATAGATTTGTATTATAGACTACACCTTTCTTAGAATAGGTCGAAAATTTACAAATTCAATCGATCAATTTTAAAATATAGATATTTATTTGTAGTGATAGTTGAATATTCTTTAGAGGGTAATGCATTTACAATATTTTTTTTTGCATTTAAATATTTTTTCATCTAAAATTAATTATTGAAATGAAGCGTTCTTTTTTTTTAGTTATTTAAGAATAATTTAGTTTTGCTGTTATAGTAATTAAGTTTATCCGATTCCAAAATGATTTGATTTCCACGATTTAAAATATAATGTTAATATTATAATATAATACAAGTGAGTACTTACGTTCTATCTACTAGACGTTTTTATTTCCCTTGAGAGCTGACACTCGCGAGCAATTACAATTTTATGTTTAAGTAAAAAGGAACAATTATGGCCACACCACTGGGCCACCTCAAGAGCTCGAATATATAATATATCAGTACTTACTCGTGTTTAAAGTTATAAAAATATAATTTGAGATATAAATACTTTAAATTTAAATTTATAAAATAAATTTTTTATAAATATTATAAAAAGATTAACTCATAATTTGATATTTATATAAACGTCAAATTATGAATTATATTGTTATATATATATATATATATATATACGTCAGCAGGGTGAACCTATATGGAGGTAGAATAATTATCTTCACTCCATTGAAAATTAGACTTCTAATTTATTGTTTTCTTACCTAATCAAAAGATCTGTCTGCACTTTGCCTTTATTGCCTATTCGCATGAGGCCGGTTTTATAACTTTCATTTCATCGTCACATAATAATTACTCTTATGAATATATTGTACGCTAGAATTAAGGATTTGATTGATATGGCCAATATCCTTGATTAAATAAATATCTTTATTTCTTTCTTTTTTTAATTATAGGAGATTTGTCATTACCTTGTATTTTTATTCTTATTTCTATGTATTTTATTCTTTCTTTGTAAAGGTTGTACTATAGATATTATTGAATTACGAGAAATAAAAGATATAATAAACTTATTTAGCAATTATGTTATTTAATATGGTATCAGATTCTCTTTCAATCTCTTAATTTTTACCCTAAGAATTAAAGTTTGGTCCTGTATTCATA
>QLOD02000024.1:5272329-5285090 GCA_003260245.2 Sideroxylon spinosum | reverse complement strand
TGAGCAAATTTTTAGAGCAAAATAAATGATTGTAAAGGGTTTTTCTAATAGAAATCATTAAGAAGGAGAGATAATTGTGAAAGCCAACAAACCTCTATATCTAATCAATGCATTTATTACAAATATAAAATGAGGATCGCTATATGCATAGACAGTTGAGTTTGTCCATCTCAGTTGTCCATGTACCTGAGACAACTACGAGTAACATTTTCCATACGAAATTGGAGCTTATGATCAACAATGTAGCTGTTTCAAAAACATTTCTATCATGCAAAAACAACTTAATAAGTTGAGTATAATTAATCAAATCACACGAAGCTCCATTCATCAATATCACTGCTATAGACTTCACTGCATTGGTCGTATAAGGAGGGTCGTCCGGACGTCTTCAAAATCTCTCCGCTGAATTTGGAAGCAACAAGCAGCTGATCTAGTCCAAGCCACTGGTCGAGTTTATCTTTCGGCTGATCAGTGAATGAATCCCGGGAAGAAGATTCAATCCCCATAAAGCCCAACCCACATTCGAGATCGTTAAAGGGTGGTGTGTTTGCGAATCCGTTGTTGATCGAGGATTGAACATTAATCATGTTCTTGTTGTTCATGTCAGTAAAATTACTGATCGTCGATGCTTCACTTTCTTGCTTGCAATTAGGCTTTACAATGCATCGAAGTATTTGTTCAAGGTCCCCATCGTTACTTGAGTTTTGTATCTGAGTCCACACGTCAATAGAAGATGATGATGAGGTTTTCGGATTCGGTTGGGGTTTACACAAGTTCTTCTTTTTGAAAAGTCGACAAACAACCCAACCGTCCTCTCCCTTTTGCTCTTCTGAATTACACGCCTGGATTTACATGCATTATAAAGAAATAGTTGGTATTAGAGGATGGGAAGGAATCAAGTAGTCAAACAGAGTTCCTTTTATGAGCTTGAAGTGCTTAGAAGAGGTACGGATTCAGAATTTTGGGTTTGCTCGACTTACATAAAATTTTATAAAATAGTTTAGGATTTAAAGTAGAGCATACTAGGTTGAGTTACAAACTGTAGATTGAATTTAAAAAATTTAGAATAGATTAAATTTAAAAAAAAAAAAAGGAATTACATTGAAAAAAAAAAAAAATTAGACAGGCCACCTGAGCTTCAACCCAAGTGCCCACCAGTGGTTTTGCCCCTGATTACGGAGATAATTGAGTAATTTTTATTTTATTCCTTAAATTTGATGTTAAATCATATTTTTAAGATCTGATTTTTTAATTTTAAAACTTAATATTACGAGTTTTTCATTAGTTATAATGTTTAATTGTGGTGGCTTTTTGGATTTACAATTTTAATACTAATGATTCAGTAAAATTTGGGTCGACCACAGATACGAGTATAAGTGCCTTAGGCGTAGTCAAGGCCCGAGCCAACCCAATGCTTTAGGCCTTCCAAAAATTCCAAGTCTGACACTAAAATAAAAAATGAAACTCAAGCTCGCATATCGGTCCAAGATAACTAAAAAATGTATATAAAAAGTAAATATTAATAATATATTATATATAAAATCAAAATAACATATATAAAAATATAAATTACTTTTATTATAAAATAAAGTCTGACCATCGTAGGGTCGGTTTTGTTGACATAAACCCAAGCTTAGCCTAAATATATAGTCGGGCTTAATTATTTATTTTTTATTTTTGTCCAAACCCATCCCACCGACAACATATATATGTCTAGGATTGCTTTTAGCACATAAATACCCCTAATTAATAGAAGCGAAAGGGCAAAAGAGTAAGGGAGGAAGATATTGCAACTATTGAAAAGTTCATACTTTTAGTTGCTGCGGGTAAAAAAAATTAAATTTTGAATTGAGATTTTGAGTAAAATTGATGGGCAAAGTAAAATTTACCCAAAATATTTTTATAGAAATACGATTTTTTCAATAATAATTAAAAAAAAAAGTACTCAACCATAAGCTTTTGCAACAACTTTAATGGTTTTGTCATCAACTTTTGTTGGTGCCAATTGGCTTCTCTTTCTTCTATTTTTCTTTTTTTTTTTTTGGTTGGGTGAAAGAGAAACAAACTCATAATTAAGTACTCCAAATTAGTTATTTTGTTGTTGTATAAAGATTAGTAAATCATCATAAAATTGTATTTTGTAGTTAACAAAACCGAGGATGGCTTACGTTGGCATTACTGGTATCATCATCTAGGCGATATTCATACATAATCCAATCGGATTTTTGTCCACAAGGTGCTCGTCCGATGTAGAAGACCAGTGTCTTTCGCATTCCAATCCTCCCGACGTTGTTGTGTACAACCTTGTCGCGACCAGTGGCTTTCCAGAAACCAGCCTCGGTCGCACGATTTGTCCGAGTACCTGTAGGGTATTTCTTGTCTTTCTGGTTGAAGAAATACCATTCGTTTTGTGGCGTCGAACCTATTTTGCACTTCTCTACGAACATTTGAATATACAAATTAGAGATATATATATATATATATAAGTATTGAATAAGTGCTACCATTCATACAGTGTTAATATATATATACGTAGAGGCGCCCCACGTCTAGGATTTATAAAGAGCAGCAGTTGCAAAACTATAATTTTGATAACTCTGAAAAAAGAACGTGGGCAAAAGTGTAAAAATAATAAGGTAAAAAGAAATTTTTTTTAAATAAATGAGAGAAAGGACAATATTATTTTGGTGTAATTTTCTAGGGGAATCCCACCTAGGCCTGTGTTTGGTTTGCCCTTGGCAATTCCTTGCCTTCGTAATTTTTTGGGTAGAAAAATCAATTTAGTATTTTATAAAACAATTAGTTCTATTTTTTCGAACTTCTTCTCTCTCATTATTTTCTTTTTTTTTTTTTTTTTTTTGTGAGAAGACCTTCTCTCTTCTTAACAACAAGCCGTGGCAGCAGTTGAAAAAATAAATAAATGAAGTTTGATAGAAAGATAAAGAATTGATTTTAACTTTTGAATAAGCGGTGTAATTGTTAATATGATCTAGAAAAATTGGGATACTAAAGTTGGAAAAAAAATTTAATCAGCATAATACTAAAAAGTATGTATAATTAATTAATTAATTTTTTTTAAATGAATGGGTACAATTGTCCTTCGTTTGTCATTCTCATCTCTACTCCTCACAATAAGAGACATCACTTCTTTTGACTTCTCTCCACTCTCAATCCCAATGCCTTAACTGTCGTTTTCTCTAGTTCCGGTGTTCAAATGCCACCCTTCTACCGTGGGTGCCCTCTCTTTCCACTTGATCAAAATAACTTTGAACTTTTGTGAGAAAAAAAAATTATGGATCCCTCGTGTGTGTGTGTATAATATATAAGAGGAAATCAAAGACCAAGTTCAGGGGGCTTCATTGCTTACCTTGAATATCCCATGGTTCAAGCTTATTGAGATCAACGTAGGGAATTACATCAAGGTCTATCGCCTCTTGTGCCACTTGCTTCCTCAAATAGTACTGAAGAAGCTCCTCTTCCGTCGGATGGAATCGAAAACCCGGAGGTACCTGGGATTGGCCGTTAACGTATAGATTCATGGTTTGTTTTAAGGTTGATTAAGGAAACAAAAACGGGGGCTCTCTTGTAGATTAGGTTAAAACAATCAAGAAAGGGGGAACGAAATGCTATAAAACTAGCAAGTTTTTTCAGCTTCCAGCTGTAGCAGGGACTTGTTAATTTATATGGGGGGCAGAACTAATTAAGGTATCTAATAATGCTTTGAATTTCATTATACTTAAACAACTATATATATACATGGATAGTTTAGTAATGCTCGTGTGCAATGCTGGAACATAAGTAGCCAATGGACAAAAAAGCAAGAAAAAAAAAGTGAACAATTGGGCCCAGAAGTTGGCTGTCATATATGGCTGTTAGAGAAAACCTTGTCATAATGTGACTCTCCACCTGAAAATCACTTTTGAAAGGTACCTCTTAAACGATTCAAATCCGAAAATAATTCTCTCTCTCTCATGTTCACATCATTCGGTTGCTCGTCCAGCTACCTGAAAAATAAAATAAAAAAGAAAAGGAAAGGCGATAAATTAACTTTTATGGGAATGAAAGAAATTGTTGGAAAAGTAGAAGCTTCTTCCAAAGAAGACTTTTTTCACCTAATTTCACTTACGTCGTAGATAGGGAAGAAATTCATGCTACTTGAGATATTATCCGGTTTAGAAGTAACGTTGGTAAATTATCCACTTGTTTATTGATGAACATAAATTCTTTCACGGTTTTATTTTAGATATAGTGTCCATCTTCTATCATGTATTTCTAATTTATTGGATGATAAGAATACGAGTTAAAAGGTATACTTAGGTTTCATTTAGAATTATAAAACTTAAGATAAGATGTAATTTAACTTATTTTTCTGGTGTTTAGAATGCAACTAACATGTTATTAAAGATAAAGATGAATAGTAAAAATCTTTATTCAGTCTAAATTTTTATAATCCAATCTATTTGATCTTTAAACATTTTGTTTTATCTAGACAAACTTCGAATCTTAAATCTGACCGTATATGAAACCAATCATTATCAATCATTTTTCTTTCATGGTTGCATGTAATATTTGTAATGGCAAATAAGCACGGTATAGTTGAAACTAATTAATCTATTAGGAATCTGAACTATGGAATAGATTCAGCTACAGCTACAGCTACATATATATTGATTAAATGAGATTGAATCTCTAATTATTTAAGAATATTCTCTCACCGATCATATCAGAAAATCAATGGCAAAGATCTGCCTGCAGGGCTTTAATCAATTGTTGCGATTGAAAGGGACGGGCCTAGGGGTGATACCGGTCCGGTTTGGTTCGGTTTTGGGCTATTTTTAGGATCGAAACAGATTTTTGGTTTAAAAATTTTCAAAACCGGAATCGATTAATATAATTCGGTTTTGATTCAACCGGTGTCGGTTCGGTTTCAATCCGGTTTCGATTTCAATCCGGTTTTCATTGTGGGATAGTCACCATTGTTGCTTCGCTGAAGAAAGAGAGAGAGAACGTTTGTGAATGTTGAAATTATCCGGAATGAATCTGATGTAGTGTGTAGGCTTAGAATTTATCTAAGATATGTAATAAATTTAATTTTTCTTTGAAAAGTAAATAGTAGGGGGTGTTTCCCAGTGGTAAATTTATCAGTTGAAAACTTTGAGATTTTGAGTTCTATTCCTAACCAGTGCAGTATTATATTTTTCTACATATTTTTATTATAACCGGTCCAGTCTGGTTCGGTTTGATTTTAAAATCCTAAAAACCGAAAATCAAGCCGGTTTCAAAAAATTAAAATTTTTAAAACCAAAACCAGACCAGATTTTAAAAAATCGGTCTAAAAAATCCAGTTCAGTTTGGTTTTTTCGATCGGTCCGGTTTTTCGGTTTTTTATAACACCCCTAGACGGGCCATGTATGATTTACAATTTACCAATGTAGATTAAAGTCCAATCTTTAGGTAAAATAAGGTAAAAGTAAGAAAATAGTTACAGAAAAAATGTAAAAATAATGATATGAAAGTAAAATTTTTAAATACATAACGTAAAAAATAAGAAAGTCTTAGTTTAACTTTTCAGTTGACAATTGTTTTAATGTACCACATCTCCAACCATATTGGTGATTGTGACAAATGCATACATATATTCCAACAATACCTACATACATATATAAATTATAAGATCACAACTACAAGGCAGTGAGATATGAATAGAGTAATTTAAGGGATATAATCCAGGTTTATAGATCAAGTTAATATTCTTTTGTTAGTTTTTTTCTGTTGCTTTGCTCCTATTGATTATTACAATTAATTTATAGACACTGGTAAAACGGGAATATGACAAATAATAAACTATAAAGGATTTTTTTGTCTGTTTCGATTTGAAAAGGTTTGCGTTCAATATAAAATTCCATCGTTAAAAATGATCTCTCCATCTTTCATACTGTTGCCTGGCTAGCTAGCTATTTCCATTAATAAAATTTTATGTTCTAATATTATTAATTGTTCAATCCAAATTTTTTAATTTTATATAGCTATATGTGCTTATGATTAAAAAAAAAATCATCTTTCATTGGTACAAAATAATCATTCTTGATTAGTTTAACTCTATCTTACCTACGATTTCTTCCTAGTTTTGTAAGTGGCCATATAAAAATATCACTTATATATGAAAATTAAACTTGCATCATTTATCTATAAATTATTTAAATAATTTTATTTTTATGCTTTGTTATATTCTTTATATGTTCTTTAATTTTTACTATTTTTGTTTATCTTTTTAAAAAAACTCCCTAGTTAGCCACCATTTACTCGAATTCCATAACTTATTATTTGAGATAAACGTTTTTATTCTTTTACTTTTTAATATGTTTGACAATTTAGAAAATTGTAAAAGAATTAAAACAAAGTCAAGAAAAAAAAAAGTTTGATAAATAACTCTCTCATTGACATAGAGTGTGTGTAGGTATCTATATATGTATCTTATTATATAAAAAAGCACTACAGCTATTGGTGAAATTTAAAAAGTTAATAAAGTCACTTGGTAAAATATTTTAATTTTCTTTTATTAATAATCCTTAACAATCTATAACTATCCACAACTTCAAATATATATATCTATAAGTAATTTTTCAAATTGTATAAATTATTTTAAAATTTTACTTGTGTACTTTTTACTTTTTGTTATACGCTCTTAACTTTCACTATTTTTGTTTATTTTTTTAAAAAAAGATCCTATAATTACTTAATATTTATTTAAATGGCATTCTTTACTTTTCGAGATAAATATTTAAATTTTATTTAATTTTTATAATTTGGAAAAATAAAAATAAAATAAAAAATTAATAAATATTTCACTTTTACACATGCAAAATATAGGCGTTCGCTTCTAGTTTATACTGTGGACAAACAAATGCTTACATCTAAATGCCTGTTTGGCCAATCAAAAAAATAAAAACTAAAACCAAATTCATTATACTTTTTTTAAATTAAATTTCACCATATATTAATTTTTACATCAAAAATTTGACCAACTCAAAAAATCATAACTAAATTCATGATACTTTTTTCCAATTAAATTTTATCACATATTATTTTTTCATCAAATTCTTATATTTTTATTATAATTTTTGTCTAATTTTTTCTTAATCAACCAAATATCCCATGAGAATTTAAAAAAAAAAAAAAGAAAAAAAAAATCTGCTGCACTGTTTAAATTAAGCACGTTCACACAGTTGAGTGTACATCTCTCTCTCGTAACAACTGCCAGTGGATCCTAATTAAACCTAAATGTCTAATCGTGGTCGTTGTGTTTTGAAATTCGATTCCTAATAATTTTTGTAGTCGATGGTTGCAGGAAACGGTCAAATATATCATGTCCATTTCAATTGTAGTTGGTAGTTGAGTTTGTATATATATGATCCATCTTCCATTATTTAACTTCATTATTTCTCCACGTTCGCAGTTAATTAATATTGCGTTACAGTTGTCAAATTAATATTGGTATAATATGTGGAATTTGTGGACGGAAATAGGATTGCATATATAATTACAAATATAAATAAGTGTTTTCTTGGTGCTCATTTTCTTAAATCAATCTAAAGAAGTGCTATGTTGGTACAAAAAATATTGGGGACGTATGGTAAGACTTCTGAGCACACGCTCTTAGAAAATATGTGTTGGGGGGTAATTTTTTTGACTTGAGGAACATAAAAAGTGAGCCTATCATTTATTCATTTAACATTGACCATAAATGTTAATGGTTAATAAATTTGGTTCATTTAATACTGTCTAGTTACATTTAGTTAGTTCTCAGTCATACAAGTGGCAGACAGTCATTTCCCAAAATCAAATCACGCTCAAATATTCCGGTTCACCCATGCGCATTTAACACTAAGTGACACACATTTAATGTTATGTGATCGGTATTTAACGTATAACACACTGTCACAGTAAAGGAGTCCCCAAGGAGAAAATAATGATGGTTTTTTTTCAACTATTTGACATTAATTTACTCCTATTTTTAGACTATAAATAGGACACTTAACACAAAAATCAATGTACATTCGTTATTGAGCAAAGAGAAAGGAAAGATAATCATTCGTACTCGAACCATCTTGATAACTAGGAGCCTGGTTTAGATGAAAGTTTTGATACCATGTATGGCGACTTGGGAGACCAAGACGACAATGAAGAGAGGGAAGCCTGTGATGATAGACAATCTAGTGCCAAATGCGGAGACATTACTGGCTAAAAGGATACTATTAGTACTGACTATGTTGGAACGTGATCAATACAAGTCCAATGGCTGCGGTTATAAAAAGAAAAACTATTGATACCTCACCATAAAGAAGATGTATACAAGAAGAAGCAATCCAACCAGAGGAAGCATCGTGAACCAAGTGAAAGCTCTTTGAGTGATGATGTGATCCATATAGATGCAAAGAAGTCAGGCAAGTCCAAAGAGATGCGAAAAACATAATACGCCGAGTGGGATGTTTCTGATTAAACTACTTGAATAATAGCAAGAAGAGTACTTGGAAAGATTTTTATCTCACCATTTACTACAAAAATTTGTGAAGCGGAGCCTTTGAAGAAGCTCCAAACTCCATGGTATATTATTTATGATAGCAAATCAGATTTGTTGGATCATTATCACCACTACGTGTAGGTGATGATCATTTAGAGCTTATACGACATAAATTCAAGTTTTACAATTAGTCAGATTTCACTCTATTTTGATAAAAGTAATATTTTTATTAATATTTGGGTAAAAAAACTCGCTTTCCCACTTTGATGTGTTATATTCATACAAACCACGTTAAGTTTTTTCTTTATTCCCAATTCTTTATGGGTTACATGTTTCTCGTGTACAAAATTATTTGATTAGTTCAATTTCTTTCTGTATAGAAGTGGCACATGCTAAGGATCAATTGGCAGCCAAAGAGATTATTACAATTATATAATAATTATCTATTATATATATAAAGTGATTATTACGTATGTTTTACTGTTATTTTGGTATGCATGATTGTCAAAAAGGTTATATCATAGAAATACGGCCTCTGGATCTCTTAAATTCGAAGAAGCAAGATTCAACAAAGAATTTTTCACGTGTTAGTTGCAGATAGCGTCGACGCACCGTCGATTAATTATTTTGTCTTTCTGCATGGTTCTTAATTAGTTGCTCGGTTATTTGACCTTTCGATATTACGTGCCAACGTCTTCCCTCTAGGGTTCCGTAAGCGATGAAAAACGACAAGAGTTGTGCTATTTTTCTCGATAATATGTTATGGGAAGAAATTGACAGTTCGTAGATGCTATGCCTACTTTCCATAGTTGCTTCTTCACACTTTCATTAGCTGAATGTCCAGGTGCATATCCAAATTTTATAGTCAGTGGAAGTAAATTTACATTTTAAAGTAAATATATAAGAGTAGAATTAAAAATACAGGGAAAGTAAAATATAAAAATATATATATAATTTATAAAAAAATAATTAAATTAATAGAATTTTTTAAATCAACGGATAATTGTACCCCTTGGATCTTTAATTCGCGGGTCTGCCCTTGTGGAAGTTTGCACGTTAATGAGTATTTACAATATATTTGCTTATATGACAGATAAAAGGTAGGTTTGGATAACATGTTGAGCCAATTAAAATTTAAATAATATTGAATTATTATTACACTCTCAATAAACCCTTAAAATTTAACCATATCATCAAAAAATTATGACACGTGTGGATTTTGTGCGAACATGTATTAGTTAGAAAAAGACGACATAGAAAATAAAAAACTTAATAAAAAATATATATGTCAACAACGAAAGTCTATAAATATTTTAGTAGATGAAAAGAAATTAAATTATTTATTTGAAATTGTTGTTCTTAAACTATATTAAGCCAGGTTAATATCCTAATATTTAATATAAAAAAAAACTTTAATGTTCAAGCAGTAAAAAAAATAAAAATTTAGTTTTTCAACAAAAATATATATATATATATCAGTTAATTTGTTTAAAAAGAAAAATAATATTCCCACCGACAATATAATGATGTACTGACACTTAATAAAAAAATTAATAATCAAAATCAAAACACACCATAAAAATATACGCCACATGCTACTCTTATTTAGAAAAAAAAAAAAAAAAACCCACGAATCCAAATATATATATGTATAAAAAAAAAATGTGGGAATGTAAAGACAATCCATCACATCTTGATATAGAGTATAAATTACACCTACAGAAATTTGTATGGAGTACTTCGAGCAAAAAATTGAACAACTGGTGAAAAAGATTTATCTTTAGTAAAGCATACATACAAAGGAAGACAATCAGGACATGACATTTGCAAAGAATTAAGCATTTCGTTAAACACGTATTTCGAAAACTACAATAATAGAACTAAGGGTATAAGGTTATCCATATCTGGTTAATGTTTATACCCGCACTGGGCGGTATATGCACTGGTCACCTTTTTAAATTGCCCTTAGGGTTGTTTGAAGCACTAAAAAAGAATAAAAACTTTTTCTGATTTTCTATTGTTGAAAGTTTGATGTATCCATAAAAATGCTAAAAATTTTGATAAATTCTGAAAAACAATTAATAAAAGTTGAGGATTTTTGACGTGAAAAACGTTTCAGTTTGTTGGTACTCCAAATTCATACATTCAAATTATTGAAGTATACAAGTTGAGTTTCCTTCAATTATATGATACAATTGAAAATTTCTGTCAACTGGCAACCAAAGTTGAGCTGCAATGGGATAAGCCTATGAATGTCAAGCTCTTTAGCCTTCCATTTTCGGAGTCCAGGAATAGAAGAGAAAAAACGAAAGAAAGAGAAACCATGGTATGCGTATAGTAGAAAAAGTGCATCTCACTTCCAAAAACAAAAGAAAACAAAAACAAAAGTGCATCTACTTCTTCCCAGAATTGAAGCTTTTTTATCAAGTCAGACACTGCATTTTCCTGAATTGTTTTATTTAAATAGAAATGGGTTAAACAAATATGTACCAAGATCTGAAAGTAGAAACCTTCACCCAAATCACCTAACTAGAATTATTTTCAGAGCTTGGGAAGATGACAAGGAGATTTTGTACAGCTTCACATATTCTATAATATATATTTATATTTTGGCCTGTTTCCAGCAACATATACTTTAATAATAAATCTTTGTCAACTAGGAGTGTAGTCATGACTGAATGAAGTCGGTTGTTGGTTTGTGTTGACATTTTTGTTATCGATTATACTAATTCCATCCTTCACAAATGTCGTATTGTTGATGATTTAATTTATATATATGTGTGTCTTATGTCATTAATATTCTATTTCGATTATCTAACCTTCATTTTCTTCCAAATTCTTTGGAGTTAATTGGTTGAAGTCCTTTTGTTATATTAATTTCTTTTACATTATTCTAATTAAATTGTTTAACTCTTAATTTTCATACAAATACTATGGTGTCGGTTGTGGCTGTGGTCCTCTTGCGTGTGCAGCTAGAAACTAATTATTTAACCTACGAAAAAGACCTGCTAAAGTTACAACATTTCTTGCTTCTGGATGGACATGCAGAGATATTATACATTTACTTGTTCTCATGCGTGTGTTTGTGCTTGTGTATTTATATATATGTATGTATTTATGTATATAACAGTTTCAATCTTAATATATATGGTCTCAAACTGCTGTTAAAAAGAAACAATTCAGTGGTGCATGCAGTGAAAACTGGCCTAGCTTGTCAGCTGCAACGTGTAATCAGCAGCAGTTTTTGTTGTTACTCAAACCAAATTATCATATGAAATCCTTACCAATTATGATACACCAATAAATATCATTTGACCACCTGTATTTGATCTTAAACCAAGAAATAATTTGTATATATTACATATATATTTTTTTTTAAGCCTTAATTTTCGCATATATATTTCATACTCTTATTTCTTATGTTTGTGAAAATTTTTGGTGCTTAAAAGATAAAACTAGGAGACTAATTAAACCTAGAAATACAATCGGTCACATTGACAAATTAGATCCAACGTGTGATCGAAATCATGATTATGGAAGATGATCGAGTTTGAATGAAAATGATTGAAGAAGGAAAAACTGAAGAAAGAAAGTTCATGATCATGCCTAGAGAAGCTGGCATATTCACAAGGAGAAACACCTTGATGTCTTGATTCTATTCCTACTGGGACGTACTAGGAATTATTTTTATTTCTATATGTGCGGATATGGGACGTTGACATCAATTTTTTTACATGCATATGTTGATTTGCCAATATCCCAATACATCATTGATCGTTGTCACAATGTTAATTCTGAATGCTATAAATTCTGGAATTAAGAGTTGGGTTTGGTAACGAAAAATTTATTTTTTTAGTTTTATAGTTTTTTCACTTTATATTTTTTTTTCAGTAAAATTTAATCTTCTTATTAGAAATTATATTTTTAGATATATTAATGGTATTTATAAATTAAAAATTAAAAAATTTACATCCACTGGCTAAAACTAATATGTAATACAGAAAAAAAAAAGTTAATTTTATTTTTATTTTTTTGAACTTTTAATCAAAGGTTTGATTTTTTTATTTTTTACGAATTCGATTAATATGCCTAAAAAAATACAACTTTTAAAAAGAATATAATTAAATTTTGATAAAAAAAAAGCCATATAAAACAAAAACAATTAAAAAAAAAAAAGCAAAAGACTTTTTTCTTTTAGCCAAATGAAGTCTTCTCTCTCTCTCTCTGTCTCTCTCTCTCT
>QLOD02000024.1:5086776-5105125 GCA_003260245.2 Sideroxylon spinosum | reverse complement strand
AGGGGGGATTGATGGGTGGATTAGTTGGGGCGGTGAACCACTTTGAAAGTTTCTTTTCCATTAAAGTTGAAAGACGGTTGCCATACCTAAGATTATGTGAAGGAGATAGATGCAAGTATATATTAACTTTCTCTAGATATTCACTTTCTGATGGAAGCCTTAATATATTTTACCTAATTATTAAATTAAGTGTATTCTTCTATGAATGTAAGAAACAATATCTTCTTTCTTTCTTTTTTTAAATTTTTTTTCTTTTCTCCACGTGTAATTTGCGCATAGAGAGAGAGAGAGAGAGAGAGAGAGAGAGAGAGAGAGAGAGAGAGAGAGAGCTTTCATTGATTATAATTTCTTGGTATAAGATTATAAAAGCTTCCTTCGCCCCATATAGACAACTGACAAAAGATGCTTTCGCCACTATCACTATCATTTCATATAAATATCATTCCATATAAAACAATAAATATTTTTAGAGTTGTAAAAATTAATATAAATTTATAAAAATTATAAATTACGAATAAAAAATTTAATTTTATAAAAATTTATAAAAGTTTATAGAGATTTAGTAGGATTCCAAGATGTTTGTAGAGATTTAGTAAGATTCCTAGATAGTTTGGATTTTAAACAAAACCAAAGTAATATAAAAATCCTATGATTTAAAATTACTTGATTATATTTTATAAATTTTTATTTGAATTATTTGATTCTAGCTATAATTTGTACTCTTTTTTTGCGTAGTTGTCACACTTTTGATCTCGTAGTTCGGGACAATCAATATATGAATATTAGAACAAAAATTTAATCAATATAAATATAAATTAAGGCTAAGTCATTATAAGTATTCATAAAGAATATTTAATTATATCCTTAATTCTTATATAAAATAATATTAATCAATATAATAAATAATTCAATGTTACACTGGGTTAACCAAATCTAAATACCTAAATGACAGCGACAATAATTATAATAGTATTTAAATTGTCATAATATAGTAAAAAGTCATAAACTTAAGTTTGAGATTCAATAAATGAGTGAAACACCATCTCCCAAAAAATCGAAACACCTCAACTCAATCACGATTAACTAAATCTCACACTCATGGGTTATTCCAATTTAACCCAATAATAACTCAGCGAATAATACCGAATTGAGCTACTTAGACCTACCTATATATCTCGTCCCTTCGAAAAATACTAGCAATAATCCGTGTTTATGATATTCTAAACAAAATTAGTATTGAAACTTTAGATAAAAAGTTTAAATTAAAATAATTATGATAATTTATGAGTTTAATTTAATTTTTTTTCAAAACTTTAGACTTTAAGAATTACAATATATGTATTGATCTCTTTCATTAATTTTTGATAAGCACCATAAAAGAAAGCACAAATTATAGTGCTTTAATTTGAAATGTTTAACTTTGATTTGTATATGATCTCTACCTTTGAAATATAATAAAATTTAAAAAATCTAAATCAATTTGTAAAATAGATAGTAGTGGGGTCTACTAAAATAAGAATTGAATTGGAAGTTAAAAATATAAAAATGATTTTAATCGTTGAATGAAAAAAAATCTAATTCTTACTCGCTGGATCTTAATTTGTGATAGGGATATTTTCAAAAATCGTCATGTTTTATCATGTAAATGAGTACATATATTTTTATAAAAAACCATTTGTCTAAAATGTAAAAAATCCGAAAAAGAAAAAATAGCAAAAATATGTTTCTTCAGAAGGAAAATAATTTGACTGAAACTTTTATTTTATTAATTAAAAATTTTAAATTCTAAATACTAAATTTTTTCTTACACATAATGTAAGAATTAGTTTGCCTCAGTGCAAGATTTAGGTTGCGTTTGAAGTCTCCAAAAAATTTAAAAAAAAAAAAACCACAAGTATAATTCTTTAAAATTTAAAATATAAAAAGTTATTTTTAAAATGATGATTAGTTATTTACGGGTAAATGCCCATATACTTATATTTTAAAATTTTAATTCATCAGACAGAATTTTGAGGTTAAAATTTCATTTTTCCCTAGTTACAAACCTAGCACCATTATTATATTATGTAATTATAACTTATAACAAAAAAACAAAAAAAATAACAAAAAGCTTTTTATGGCAAAAATATTATTTAATTAATTAAAAATAATATATTATACGGCAACAGTCTGATGGTCTAAAACCACCAAATGACGTGCAAACATTCCAGTGGGTTCGAAAGGCGGTTTTTGTTCGCACAGGGAAATGAAATGCTTACGAAAATCGTTTTCCACGTGCTTTAATATCCCTTTTTTCTCTCTTTTTCTTAGTTCATTTTCCACACAATTTCATTACAACATCCTTAACCCGCCCGATATTACCTTTTCTTTTTTTTTTTTCTTTCGCGTTGGTGCGTGCTTTCCGTGTTTAAATTGACGCTTCCTTTTCACATCAAACGTTGTTTTCATAACCATCGCATATATATACACACACATACGACTGTGTATTTGCATCTCTTCTCTCTCTCTCTCTCTCTCTCTATATATATATATATATTTCAGGTATCTCTTCATCGCTCATTAATCTTTTTCAGAAATTTGGTGTTGGGTGCATCGTCGGATACAGAGAGAATTTATTTATTTGTTTATTCTTTTGCACTTGGAAAAAAATGAGGAATTGTAACTTGGAACTCCGCCTTGTGACGCCTTCCGCCGCTCTCCATCCGGCGGATTTCGGCGAGGATGGCCGCCACCACCGCCAGCTCCAGTCAATGTAAGCTTCTGGGTTTTTCTCGCTCTCTATACATATAGTATACACACATACACACACACATATATATATAAGTTATTAATCTTTTGTTTTTGATTGGTGCTTTGAAGGTTGGATTTGTTAAATGGAAGTCCAAACAATGGGCAAAAACAGCAGCAGCTATCGATTTTCTACAACGGAAGGGTCAGTGTTTGTGACGTTACAGAGCTTCAGGTATACATAGACATACATATATATATGATCTCTCTCTCTCTCTCTCTCTCTCTCTCTCTCTCTCTCTCACATACACACATATGAATAAGCATGTATTTACATGGAAGAAATATAGGTACTCGGTGTTTATTCAATCAAATTGAAGTGGGTAAAATTTTCGATGAATATGGATGCAATTAAAGATACGAGGGATTAAATTTTCCATGGATTCAATGCAATTATAAACTAGGAGTGGCTTTGAATTGGATTTTACTTCTTGTTTCTTTTTTTGAGAGAGTAATTACTAGTTAAAGTTTGAACAATAAAAATAAATAAATTTAAGCAAAAATGCATTATTAATTTTTTTTTTTCACCTTTTCCTCGTGGTCCTCGAGGCACTTACAATCAATACTCTTTTTGCTATTATTACCCAGTTTGTATAATTTTATTTTCTTTCTAGAAAAATCAACCAAAATTTAAAATGGTGTGACAAAATTGTTATTAATTAAACTTTATAGTGGAATGGCATTTTTCTTGTGAAAATTTTTCAAAATATATTCTAATATATAGGTAATTGCATTAACTCTTGGCTTTGATCCCACTTGTTACTTCTACGTTTATAAACAATCTACCAATTACACACGAAGTATTCAAATGTTTTTTCTTCACTCACTGCAAAATTTCCAAGTAGTTTGAATTATTTGTGGAGTATTGCACTTAATTTGTCAAAAATGTGTGCCGAATCCCTAATTACTTAAACTTCTCTCGCAATATATATTAAGATAAATTACACTTAAATTATTTCACTTTTCGTTAGTATAATTATCATGTCTTTACCTTACCCAACAAAAAAAAAAAAAACGAGAAAAAAGAAAGGACTTGTCATGCCTACTATCAATATCCAATAACACTTAAGATTCTTTTGTTGCTAAATATGGGTAATTAATACTTGTTATAATTAAATAAATTTTGACCCTTCAAATATTGGGGGGGAAAAAAAAAAGGGAGTGAATTATAGTTAGATTAATTTGTTTGATAATGTTTTGCAGGCTAGAGCCATTATCATGCATGCAAGTAGAGAAATAATGGAGGAGAAATTGAGAAGTCCACTACAGATGAGCACAGATCATTATCAGCATTCTTCTCCTCCATTAATGCTGCAATCTCCATCTCCATCTCCAATTTGCAGCCCTAACAGCGGTCTGTCCATGACGAAATCTCTCCAGCGATTTTTGCAGAAGCGACAGAATCGAATTCGAGCAACTTCTCCTTATCATCATCATTAGACAATAGCTAGCTAGTTTTAGAGAGTTTTTTTTTTTTTGGGGACACATGAATGTTGCCTATGTCAAAAGCTTTTGTTTTTTCTTCCCAAGAATATGAATTTGTTGATTTCATTAGAAAAATCAAATGAAAAGAAAAGCCCTTGGGCATGTAAATTATTTAATAGTTAATAATGTAGTAAAAAATAAATAAAAAAATTCCCATAATTCTATTTTATGTAATACTTCCACTAAATTAGTTGAGCTTTTCGTTGTGTAATTATTAATTAAAATAGAATTCAACTATTTTAAGGATGCATTGAGATTTTTTTTAAAATCTTTAAAAAATTTTAAAAGTTATTCATTTTTATATTATTACAAAAATTACGAATTTAAAATTTATTTCATTTTATTCTTTTTTTGTCACTCTAAACATATTTTAAATTTTTTTCATTAAATTAAAGCATGGTTTAAAATCTCAATTTGGCTGCATTTTGCCAAAATATATAGCATATGGTAAATAATTTTATGAATAATGTTATGTAATGATAACGAATTTATCAAGAACGGTAATAGAAGTTAGTTTAATTACAATCCTATTTTGCTAAATCATTCTTGGTTTCTTTAAAATATTTTGTTTCATATTCTATTTTCGATGGATTAAGAAAATATGGCTCTAATATTTATCATTCTTTTTGTACACTTCAATTAATTGCATAAATGTCTATAAAATTTGATGTACACTTTTGCTCATATTTCTTAAAAATATTTTCTTATAAAACGAGAAAAAGTGTATGCTCCCATCATTTTTATGTAAAATATTTTTTTGAAAAATTACATTTTCAGCCAACTCACAAGAGCACAACAATGGAGCTCGTATATATCAACCATCAAAAAGATTCAAAATCTACTGAAAATTTTCATAGATGACATCAACAATATTTTACACAATGCACTTCATTACATACTCTCACTTATATTAGCATAAAAATAAGAGAGAAATCCTCGGAAGGATTGCCAAGGAAAATTTCAGTACTCAGTAATATATTCGGTTCTTTCGATCATTTCTGGAGATCAGAGGAGCTACACCGGCAAAATCATGTTACAACCTGGGCAGAAAACGAGGAACATCCCATGGGGTCATAACGTGGTCTCGTGTGATCTCCTTGAGTGAGGAGCAACCACTTAACGCCATGGTTAGCTCAAACTCATCACGAAGCATTTGAAGCACCTTTCTAACACCGCCCTCTCCGTCAGCAGCCAACGCAAACACCACTGGTCTACCAACCTGGAAGTAATTGTTGGGTAATAAGAAAAATTATAGGCTGAAATTTTCTATACTTTTCGGGTCATCGGAATTATGACCAAATTCAAGAATTAAAATATATTCACACACACAATTTTCTCGATCCTATTTATCTTAGGTTTAGTTTGAGAACAAAAAAATATTAATTTTTTTTGTAAATAGCTATTAGCAAAATGGTAAAAAAGGTAGTTTTTTTTTTTTGAGAGAGAAAAATTAAATTTTTAATAACTAACTTTTTTATTTTTTGTTAATTTATAATTTTTA
This sequence comes from Sideroxylon spinosum, assembly GCA_003260245.2. Lineage (NCBI taxonomy): Eukaryota > Viridiplantae > Streptophyta > Magnoliopsida > Ericales > Sapotaceae > Sideroxylon > Sideroxylon spinosum. Next base: position 5,099,352 of record QLOD02000024.1, on the reverse strand, counting down.
CCTTTATAGTTTAAAAGAAATGTAAATTTTAATAAGATAAATTTAATCATTTCAAAAAATTTAAAGAGCTAAGTAGAAAGAAGCTAAGACACCTGCAAGGCTTCCCAAATGGAGCTTTAGTATCCGTAGTAATCACTAGAAGCAATTTAAGTGTCTTTTGATTTGTATTTCTATAATTTGTTTTCTGTTTTTGTTTATTTATTTTTTATTTTATGTGTTTTGTATTTTGAAGATCTCAACATAAGGAAAAAAAATGCATTTAGTTTAAAAATGTTCCAAATGACTTTTTTCTATTTTGCATTTCATGTATAAATTTATTTTTTGTTCTTTAAAATAGATTTTAAAAACATAAGTGACAAATACATTTTAAACTGTTATCCTAATTTTAAAAAACGAAAATTGAAAAATAGAATAAAAACAAGTGTACCAAATGACACTTTTTAAGCACTGAAGAAATTTCTAGGAGCATGGCTCCGTTACCAACACCAACTCTTTCACTAATAACTAGAATAAAAATCATCATTCCTCTGAATGCTTAAGACATCCATCTTAGTCACTTACGAGTACTCCAGATGCTCCAAGAGCTAATGCTTTAAATACATCTGTCCCCCGCCGAACACCACCATCCAGAAAAACGGGAACTCTACCTTGTGCAGCTTTAACTACCTGTAAGTTGTGTATAGGCAACGACAACATCACGGAATTTATATAACTGTGCAAAACAGTGGCAGACCTAGTCATTCTGTTTAGAGGAAGCCAACGTAAACATTTTCCGACTTCAGAGAGGCCAATATACAATTTATTGAATTTAGAGGGACCAATACACTTTCCTTCTGAAAAATATCCAAAACATTATAGGATCTGCTATTATAATCATTTTTATTTTTTTTGGTTGAATGTGTGTGTGGGGGTTGGGGGTTGCTATTTGGTAAAATGTATCAAGCAGAATTGGAACCCATTACTACCCAAGTAGTGATTGGCACTCTTAAGCTTTTTGAGGATTCTTATTTTTGATGATTTGGTTTAACTGCCATAAGGCAAAGTCCATTCTATTTGCAGGTGCCCAAACTGAGTATGAATGATGATCTAATTTTTAAAACATGACCCAGAAACGAGGGCTGCTTCATATCAAGAGAAACAAGGCGAAAAATGTAAAACGCTTCTGTGTTCCAAATTGTGGCATTGATCTCATCTGGCACTCCCATCAATTGTGTCCTGTTCCTTACTCTAAAGATATAGTGGAAATTTGGGCAAGTTTTAGAGCATGATGACAAGGACTATGATAGAATTAAAGGTAAAAGGTTGGATGTGAGGTTTTGTTAAACCACATAGCAGTGGGAAGAGACCTTTGGTTTGAGATATCGGAGGGCGACGGCCAATGAATAGAGGAACTCAACTTCCTCTTTCTATTAATGTGCAATCTTTAACATGGAATGTCATAAATGTAATTTAGCTACCAAGGAAGAAGCTTATGCATTGTTGCTGTTCTATATAGTTTGGTACACTGCATTGCCTGCCTCTATTACATCTTGCCGGAGAATATCAGATATACAGTCAGCCAGTATTTGCAGGAGTGGATCATCCTTTAATTCCTCTTACATATTAGAATTTTCTATTACCTTATTTTCATCTTGAGGACGGGGTGGAAATTGTTATGTGACCAAAAGATGGAATTAGGAAATGGTTAGTTGATTAGATATGGTTAGCTAGTTAGTTATATTTTTTGTATAAGCTTTATAAATTCATTGTAAGAGAATTCAAATTGATTATGCAATGAAATATTATTTTCAGAGAGTTCTGTGTGTGGAGGTTGGTCACCTCGGATTGGATCATTTTCTTTTACTTTCTCATCAACCAAATAATTAAGAATTGGGAACTTAATACATGGATACAAATTTGAGATATAGGTATGATACAAGTACGGAGATATATATGATGATCTTAAAACAAACCAGAATACTACAAATTTGTTTTTTGTGATATATATATATATATATAAATGTAACATCTACAGTAAAAGTAATTCAATAATTTAATACGTAATTTAATATACAAAACATAAAATAATATAAGATAACAAAATTTAGAATTTTAGGAGTTTCACGTATTCAAATATAAGTTCATTTAGCCAAACATTTGTCAAATATTTAAATAAAAAAATAAAATAATTGGACACACCATTTGATGTGTACAACATGTATTTTAGAATATCTAAAGAGTAGGTATGTCTAATATATGTTGGAAATGCAAATGACACACCTATTTCAAAGTGTGTGTATTTTATAATTCATGCATAAATTGGAAAGAGTAAGGAATGTATAAGATTATATGAAAAGAAGAACAAGTTTTAGAGAGAGAGGGGGGAGGACTATTTCCTTTTCTGACCTTGTATTACAGGGAAAGAAAGAATGAGATCATTTAACGCATATATATTATCCTTCAAAAGAAAATTAAGAGAGAATAAGTGACTACCAGTGGATTATAGAATTAAATATCATCACACTTTGGTTAGTAATCGTAATTGAAAAGAAAACCAGCACTACCTCTTCCAAAGCCATAATTGTTGCGGGGACATAATCAAGCTGGCGAGCTCCATGATTTGATACAATGACTCCTGCTGCCCCTGCATTGACTGCTAATCTCGCTGCATGAATTTTCAAAATAAAAAAAATATATATTATCACATACAAGGGTGAAGCCAACTTCTAGTTTAAGAATATTAGGAATTCAAGGTTCACATACAATGTTCCTTAATTAAGAACATTAGGAATTCAATCTAAGACATCAACAGGGTGAAGCCAACTTCTAATTTTTAACTTTTACTTACTATCCTCGGCTGTTAAGACACCCTTCACTAGGATTGGCAAATGAGTGATTGTCTGAAGCCATTTCACATCCTGCTCAAAATGTAAATTATAAGCAATTCAAAAGATTACTTCCTTATAAAATTTGAGAAATTTAATGCTAGAAAATGGGACTTCACCTTCCAGTTAAGAGACTGGTCAATTTGCTGAGCAACATATGAAGCTAGTCCAGAGCCATTGGTCTGCAAGGTCACTTGGCATATTTATCACAAAAAACACAGCAGACGAATAAAAACCATTAATCTAAAATAAGTCGAACATTTGTGTCAATCACCTTATCTATCTTGCCAAGGTCTAATCCCTCGTAGTTCTTCAATGTCAAATGTGGTGGCAACTTAAATCTGTAGGATAACACATAGAAAATTAGGACAAAAGGAACTTCTGGTAGCTCAAAAATAACTATTCAGTTGAACAATAATTAGATAGAAGAAAGACATTGGTTTTATAAAAAATTTAAGTTCTTTTTGTTCCAATTCACCTATTCTTAATATCAGCTTCTCTACGGCCAAGCCTTGGAGTATCCGCAGTAACGACAACTGTTTTGAAGCCAACCTGTTCAGCTCTTCTAACAAGCTGTGCAACCACATTCCTGTCCTTGAGCATCTGAAGGATACACACACACAACATAAATTAAGTGGGTAGTATGAGATAATACATGTGTCTAAAAACAAAAAAACCAAAGAACATTTAGGCTATTTTTAGATTTGTGAAAGGAAAAGGAAAAGCATGACAATTCAAAATTACTTATCTTGTTTGGCTTATGGGGAAAAATGTAATTAAATTGAGGAACTAGTTAATTGATGAATGTCTATTGTTTTTTTAAATTTTATAATCCACTCTATTAAAGATGTGTATTTAGGATTTACCTTTTCTTCTTATTTTTCCTTTTCCTTTTTCTTTCCGTCTCCATTCCCTTCTCTTTTCCCTCCCCAATTCCTGACTCCAAGCACACCTTTAGGTAATTTGGAATTCTCGAATAGCTTGGAAGCATTAGAAATAATGAAGGAATGAAATTAACAGATATACTACAAACAACCTTAGGACACCATGTATACGATTTAAGCATTAACGAGGAGCCTATTGGAGAAAATGAGTTTTGGGCAGCAATGTGCAAGTCATTTTGGAATTAGTGAAAGAACAATTTATCAATTTCTTAATTGTTGGTAGGTGATTTTAGAGTCATTAACCAATCAACTCGTTATAACATGACCAGGATTTTATTACGCTCTCATTACCAAGGTGAAAAAAAAGGTAGTATGAACTTTCAAACTCACATAGAGCTGGAAAAATTGAATGCCAGATCCGGTTGAAGCAACCTCTTCAACACTGGAAGTAGCCATTGAGGACAATGTCTGGAACAACCAACAGTGCACAAGTATTGGTTCACAAAATTTAGCCAGCATCATGGAACAAACTGCAAAATATAGGAAAATTCGAGTGCAAAAATATAACAAGGGTGAGAAACTGAACCATAATTGTGCCAGCAGCAGAGGCTGCTCTTGCTGTTGCACACTCTCCTGCACCGAAGTTAAACATTTAGATTAAATATAAATCCAGCCTTTTCTTTTCAAATTTAAAATACCTTCCATAATAAGCAAGGGGACAACGCTAAAATACAAGAAAAAAGGAACAAAAAGAAATGAATAAAACAACCAAAAGCTCTATGAATTCCAAAAAAGAGAATAAACCAGGATCATCATGACTGTTATGGCTGTCTTCATTTGTGAATGTTTGTACACAAGAATTCATATACAGCTAAATGTTAAACATAAATATATGGATACACCAAAAACCAAAAAAGGGAAAAAATTCTGAACACATAGCTCAACCAATGCCTTGGGAATTATTTATTTTTAAAAAAGCACAAGCCCAAGGAAACAGAGGCGCATACCTTCTGGGTGGGCCATTTTCTGCATAGCTGTTGGAGCAATCATGATGGGCATTGAAATTTTGAACCCCAACACATTCGTGGTCATGTCTATGTTGCTTACATCAATTAGAATGCGAGGTCGAAACCTAATATTTGGATAAGAAATATATCTTGGAGAGAAACCCCATAACTAAACCTGAAAGTAAAAGTCCTACCATCACTAAATAAAAGCGAATGATGCATAATTATTTTAGTATTGGAGGAATATTCGGTTATAGGAGAAAAATCAATGTACTTCTAACGTCGAAACATGGCGCCAATGGGGTTTTTTTGAGGAAAAAAAAACCGTGAATTAAAGATCTCACTAAATTGAATTAGGTCGGAATTGATAAAACTCGTTCGATACAAAGTGTATCACGTGGGAATCAATCGTTTGTATGAACCTTACCAAGGCTTGACATGCCGCGAATCCTCTAATGCAAGGAATATTGAACTAAATAATGGCCCGATCGGATCAAAGGGAGTATGTGGCTACCTACTAAGAGTCAGAACTAGAGTAAGGGTTCCCATCTCATGAAAAACCCTTTTCGCTCCGCTTAGGCGAACTCAATGGAGTCAGTGATAGTGACCCTGCTACTGTGAAAAAATATGCTAGAGTTTCTAATTTCCTTGTGAATACAGTAACTCTCTTCTCTGGTCATATTCAAAAATAAAAATATCGAAACTTATTACTGGAGGCTCTGGAGAAGTTGGAATAGGAGAAAGGATAGGAATCAATTTGAGTTATTCCTCATTTTTTTACAAAATAAAGAAGAGAGAACTACAGGCACTACAAGACGTGTACAATTATCAAGATAGGATCTTACAAAATCCGTGAGAATGCATTTCTGTTCTCTTGAAGAGTCCACTGGTCCTCTGCACCAGATGCATAATAATCATAAATCATCTTCGGCAATTTCTCCTTCGCAATGGCCCGATACTCTATAACATTGGTTATCTGATCCATCTTTCCAATATACAAATTTATGCTATACCACAAAGTTCTGAAATAAAGTCCAGAAATTATGAACACGATCAGAATATGTTCTTTCAAACTATTATGACATTTGTAAAGTGATAAGTGATTTACTAAATGTCTTGACACCCAATTGGGTTGTCCATGATATGCAAACTAGATATATCACCCTAGACTAGATACATAAATATAGAGATACACGAATGTATATTAACAACATTCCAATTTTTTAACTAATTATAGAAGATCACATCAAGCGTTCTAAGGTATAACTAACGAAAATGGAAAAGGACATTTTCAGATCAAAATATGCCGAAGTAAAAAGAAGTCAAAAGAGGAAGGTGAAAAAAGAAGTAACAAACTAACAATGACGAAAGAGTAACTTATGAAGAGAGTTTGAGGACATTAAAAAGGCATCATAGCACAAGAACCATAGTCTTAATCATTTTGGCTCAACCAGTAGCTTAAATTTGAAAGCATGTTGATAATTTGGCTGATAGCCAAATTCTATTTTAATATTGAAGCATTTCATGCATAATTTGACAGCTCTTACCACCAGATTCCAGCCAAAAAAAGTGCTTCGCCAGTTCCAGTTCATAGATAAAGGAATGTATATGAGGTGTAAGGATATTCATATGAACACAATTGATTCGCAATTCAATAGACCAAAATGTCAAAGTACTGGATGCATACTCAATTGAGTAGATCTATCACTAATCTAACAAGATCAAACTAACAACTCACAGTGAAGGTAAAGGGCACTGTGACAAACATCAAAAAAACAAGAGACACAAGCCATTTTTTTGTGGAAAGCCCTATCAAATAGGATGAAAAACCACAGATCCTATATTATCAACCCCAATCATGCACCATCAACTGAGAAGAGTTAGTGATTACAACAGTGGAGTCCCAATCAAATAGTTCTCAATCTATCCAATTGTCTTCGAAAAATCACTCAAATCCTCGTAGCACGTCTTTCAGCGACATCAAGTGGAGGTCCAGCAACATTCCCTGATCATTAAACTTGCTACTCCATCAACCGGAATTAGACCACCATAAAAGTGTAGAGAAAGAGTTGAAGCACTCTGCTAAGATAGAGGGAATTTTTTAGACGGAAAGAAGATTTTTAAGTGGTCAAATATTGACAACTTTTATTGTAGAGTCGCACAATTCAGTTGGATTTCCAATTTAATTAGTAACAGTCATTAAAGTGACAGGCTGGCAGAGTTCAAAAACTCATTTTTCCTGAATTTGGCAAAATACTTTTGACTTTCCTACTAGATTTATTTTTTTAGCAAAATTAAATAGAAAGCAAGCTGGCAATAATTAAAGGCTGTCAATATGCGTTGAATTTGGTTGACATCACGTGCATTCCCTTGAATAATACATTCCCCTTCAATTATCTTTTGATCTCCCCTAAGATTGTCTTTCCTAGAATGTCTTTTGTTTTGTTTTTGTATTTTTTATTTAAAGGGCTACATATGTTAATTGTAATCATGGATGAAGTTTATGAAAATTAAAAAAAAAAAAATCTACCGCGGTGTTTGATTATTTTCTTATCCTGTTATCTCTAAAAATTTTCTCTTTTCCTAATTAACTAGTCTAGTCCGAATCCAAATTTTGTAGGATGACTGTTTCGCAAATCATAAACTTCCTATTTTCTTTAATTCATAACCAGAGAATACAACCATATTTAGGACAGACAAATTCCTAGAATACAACCATATTTAGGACAGACAAATTCCTAGAGCAAATTTCATACATTATAGCTTGCATTGAAATGACACATGTACATGGATAAAATGTACCTAACAATTACAACTATGAAGGATGGGCACTTCAAAAATAGATACCATTCTTTGTCCAACACAAATTGAATACATAATCGTTAATGAAAGTGACTTGTGTATTGGTTTTTTTTTTTTTTAATAACTTTTTCTCATTGGGCATGGCTAGGTGAGATTTTTCTACAATTTCTAAAGCTATTTTCAGAAAAAAAAAAAAAAGAGAAAGAAAGAAATTACCAAAACCGTTCGAGAAAAAAAAAAATGCATCGGGCAATTGAAATTCCTAAAATTTTCTCAAATTTTTGTGCTTTTATATGTTGAATAGGTTTATTTTGTATAATTTTTGAATCTTTTTGGTGATTTACGGATGATTACGCAAAAATAATTAACTGCATCCATATTTTCTTTTGTTTCCTTTTCTTTCAAAATTGTGATATCCTGTGCGCATGCACATGTCATGTCCTGTAATTATGTTTCGTAGTGTTTAGCCACTAAAGTTCCTCTTTTGTTATTGTGCCGTAATACTAACTTTCAGTTTCTTTCCTTGCAAGACCATGAGTACTCCCACCATTCACCTGCTTTTAATTTGCAGATGATGTGAATCTGAATTATATTGAGTTGTGCAAACAGTCAGATTATGTGTCAATACAATACCAGCTTCAACTCACCCATGACAGGATAGTCCTCTTTCTTGTACTACCTTTTCTTAAAGTTAATAAATAGGCAGGAATTCATGCCAAACCTCCCTCCAATTTTTCAAAAGGAAAAAAAAAAAAAAGGGTCACTTATGACAGTGAAAAGGAAAGGCTAACATGATGTTTGCCTTGTGACATCCTTACGAGCCGTTGGTTCAAGATCGGACAGCTCATAGTAAAAATAAGTTTAAATTTTTAATTTTATTTTTACTGTTTTTAATTTAACAGCTTATAAGGTCGATGTTACGGTCTTACATCTGATGTTAGTCCCCAAAATTCTATGACAGTAAACCATTAACACTGGCCAAAGTTTATGGAATAACAAAATTATAATTCACATTATAGGACTAAATATGCGTGCAAGTATGTGATCAAACTTAGATTTCAGATTAAGTTTTGATTAGGCCATTTAAAAGAAAAAAAAAAAGGCAAACAATTTACCCCAAAACCCAAAAAAATGAAAATAGTGGTAGAAGATTTTGAAAATTCTGAATGCATCCCACTTGAGACAAAACACAAACACAGTGTCTTCAAATCACAGCAGAAAAACCCAAGAGCAGAAAACAAAACTCAACAGTAGATAAAACTTCAACACGATTCTGTACAGCAAGCAACGAGGACAACAAACTGTAAATCAAACAACAAAAGCTGAGATCAAACCCAGATGGGGATTAGTCAAAAAAAAAAAAATTCAAAAAATGATCATTTAAGAACTTAAAGATTAGATAAAGAGTGAAGGGTGTAGCGTAGAAGAACAGACCTTGGTAAAGTGTGATGATTCTGTCGAACAAGGGAGAGTGACGAGACTCCAAGCCTCAAGAGTGATGCAAAAGTATACCATATAAGTGCACGTGGTACCTGAAAACGATAATGATAGCAATAATAAACCTAAAAAGAGCAAAAGTAGAAACGTAACGCTTTTTAAAGAGAAGTGGCATCTTAAATTTAACAATATTCGACGTGTATATGTAATCTAATTCTTCACTATTTTCTTTCCATTAAAAGCAATAATCACCGACACGTGCACATGGTTTCTGAAAATAATAATTATAATAATAACAAACGTCAAGAGCAATAGTAAAACGAAACCCTTTTAACGAGAAGTGGCAAATAAATGGTGGTTATTAAATTTAACAAATATGTGCCATGTTTATGCAGGTGTTTGATATATTAAAAAAATTTAAAAAATTTATAAAAAATAATTCATTTTTTATTTTATTATATACATTACGAACTTTAAATTCTATCTTATTTTTTTTCATTTTTTACTATACCATAGTGTTTCACTATTTTATTTTCATTAAGGGCATGATTGTTTGGGGGAGTGAGTATCAGCCATTCATTTGATGTTAAGGTGATTTAACGCTCCAATATAAAAATATAATTTTTTTTATTTTTTTAAATGTTAAATCAATAAATAACTAAGAGAGAGTTTGGATGTGAGAGAAACAGCCAAACCGCCCAAAGCCGGAAAACAATATCTTTTCGGCGAGTTTGTTGGCAGTCTCGTCCCAACTTCCCTTTGTTTTACCCCGCAAACGAGGCTGCCAGCAATCTCGCCGGAAAAGATGTATTTTCCGACTCGGGCCGATGAGGTCTCATCCCAACTTCCCTTTGTTTCTCTTAGTTATTTACTAATTTAACCTTTAAAAAATAGAAAAATTATATCCTTATATTGATTGGTCAGACCACCGTTTTTTACAACGTTTTTGTCTATGTTTTTTAAATTTTATAAACTAACAATAAAAATATATTTATTAAATCTATTTATATTTTTTTATTTTCGTAAAAAATAAAAACTTAAACAGAAAAACAAAAACAAAAAAATGTGTTTTCACTCTATTTTTTTTTCTGTTACTGTTGCAAATATTTTTATATATTTTATCACTTTATTCATTTTTGTTTTATCATATTAAAATAAATTACTTTATTCAATTATTTTATTAAACTAAAATTATTTTAATAAAAAATATAATTTAATTAAATAAACTATCTAAATAAATATGGAATATATTTTATTAATTTATTTTTAATAAATAATTAAATTAGGTTTTAAACCAAATAGCTGTTTATTTAAAAAAAAAAAGAAAAGAAATACTATATTATAAAAGATTTAGTATACTTATTTAATTTGATTAGTACTTAGAATGCATGAAATGTTACGGAGTACACCTTACAAACATATTTTATGTTTTTAAAATATGTAATAATTAAATATTTAAAATGATATATAATTTAATGTAAAAAATTATAAACTTTGATTATTTGGTCAATTCGATGATGCTCACAAAATTTTTTATAAAAGAGATTCAAACTAATGATTATTGGGGAAGTAAATTCAATATCTTACCAATTGATTGATTCCATTTTGTCAATTTGTTTGCTTTTGTTAACTCCTAAAATTTAACATATATGGCCTTTAAAATTGTCCCTACCCAGATGACGTGGGATAGAAATGATTTATCGCATCGTGTTTACATCATCGTTACCAGTTGCAAATAGGATATGAATATTAACACAATTACGATAATTTTAAAAATTTTAAAATATAAACAAGACGGGAATACAACAAAATAAATTTTTTTTTTGGGATATATCAATTTACACAACAATTATAAATCATTATTGTTATTGTTGTTATATCAATTATTTGACTATATAAACTCTACAGTTCTCACACTCCACCGTACCAGCACTGGCCAGAATCTGCGGCTAGACTAATCCTTCCTCTCATCAATTAAATACTTATAAAAAAAATTAAATACTTATAAAAAAAATTAAGTTAACTTTTTTACTAAAAAATCTTGAATCGCTTTACACCAATGAATTAAAATTCAACAATAAGAAACTCGATATAGTTTGCGAGTTCTTTGCGCGGTGGCGGAGTCAAGGGAAAACGGGCAGACGCCACGGCTACGTAAAGTTTTCAAATTTCTTTTATATCTTTTTAATTATATAAATATTTATATTAGTAATAATGGTCTCAAAATTTTAAAATTGTTACCTTACAATTTGATTAATTTGTTTGATAATGTTTTGCAGGCCAGAGCCATTATCATGCATGCAAGTAGAGAAATAATGGAGGACAAATTGAGAAGTTCACTACAGATGAGCACAGATCATCATCAGCCTTCTTCTCCTCCATTAATGCTGCAATCTCCATCTCCATCTCCACTTTGCAGCCCTAACAGCGGTCTATCCATGAAGAGATCTCTCCAGCGGTTTTTGCAGAAGTGACAGAATCGAATTCAAGCAACTCCTCCTTATCATCATTATTAGACAATAGCTAGCTAGTTTTAGAGAGTTTATTTATTTTTTTTGGACTCATGAATGTTGCCTATGTCAAAAGCTTTTGCTTTTTCTTGACAAGAATATGAATTTGTTGATTTCATTAGAAAAATCAAATGAAAAGAAAAGCCCTTGGGCATGTAAATTATTTAATAGTTAATAATGTAGTAAAAAAAAAATTTCCATAATTCTATTCCGTGTAATACGTCCACTAAATTAGTTGAACTTTTCATTGTATAATTATTAATTCAACTATTTTAAGGATGCATTGAGATTTTTTTTTAAAATTATTAAAAATTTTTAAAAGTTATTCATTTTTATATCATTACACAAATTACGAATTTATAATTTATTTATTTTATTTTTTTATCACTCTAAACATATTTTAAATATTTTTTTCTTTAAATTAAAGCATGGTTTAAAATCTCAATTTGGCTGCATTTTGCCAAAATATATAGCATATGGTAAATAATTTTATGAATAATGCTATGTAATGATAACGAATTTATCAAGAAGGGTAATAGAAGTTAATTAGAGCTCTTGTGGGCCAATTCCTTAAAAATAATAAATTCATTTAAATTCATTTTAATTACAATCCTATTTTGCTAAATCATTCTTGGTTTCGCTTTTTAAAATATTTTGTTTCATATTCTATTTTCGATGGATTAGGAAAATTTGGCTCTAATATTTATCATTCTATTTGTACACTTCAATTAATTGCATAAATGTGTATAAAATTTGATGTACACTTTTGCTCATATTTCTTAAAAATATTTTCTTATAAAACGAGTAAAAATGTATGCTCCCATCATTTTTATGTAAAATAGTTTTTAAAAAATTACGTTTTCAGCCAACTCATAAGAGCACAACAATACAGCTCGTATGAATTTATATAACTGTGCAAAACAGTGGCAGACCTAGTCATTCTGTTTAGAGGAGGCCAACGTAAACATTTTCAGACTTCAGAGAGGCCAATATACATTTGATTGAATTTAAAGGGACCAATATACTTTCCTTCTGAAAAATATCCAAAGCATTATAGGATCTGATATTACAA
>QLOD02000024.1:4987485-5000346 GCA_003260245.2 Sideroxylon spinosum | reverse complement strand
ATATATATAGTTTTCTTCCGATGTCTTCTCTTCGGACAGATCTGACGACAAGAATTTACCCGGAGCCGTATCCTTCGGTGTCCGGCTTCGACCATTTCGATCGATTGCCAGATTCCATCCTCCTCCTCATCTTCAACAAGATCGGCGACGTCAAAGCCTTAGGCCGCTGCTGCGTCGTTTCCCGGCGGTTCCACAGCTTGGTTCCTCAGGTGGAGAACGTCGTCATCCGCGTCGACTGCGTCATCTCCGACGACGACGACGCCTCCTCGGCGGCAGGGTCGTCCGACAAATCCCGCGGCGCGTTTACGAACCTCATCAGACTCGTGTTCGGCGGAATTTTCAAGCCGCTCCAAGCCCTAGGCCAGTTCTTGGGCCCAAAGAGGCCGAGCTCGGTATCCGCCGGCGCCGGAGCGGACGATGATCTCGATCAGTGCGGGGTTACGCATCACTCGCCTACTCAGGTATTGAAGAATTTCAACGAGATTAGGTTTCTTCGAATCGAACTTCCCCGCGGGGAATTAGGTATCGATGATGGCGTGTTGTTGAAATGGAGGGCTGATTTCGGATCCACGCTTGATAATTGTGTGATTCTCGGGGCTTCCTCGGTGATTCACCCGGGTCCAACGAAGCATTTGCTCTCACACGACGTCAACGGTGATGGGTTTTGTGGGAATGGTACTAATAATCCCAATGGGGGAGAAGACAATGGCAGCATACCCGAATCGTTCTACACGAATGGGGGTTTGAAATTGCGAGTTGTCTGGACTATCAGTTCGTTGATTGCCGCCTCGGCTAGGCATTACTTGCTTCAGCCAATAATCGCGGAGCACAAGACTCTCGATAGCTTGGTTCTGACTGATTCCGACGGGCAAGGAGTGCTTTGTATGAATAGGGACCAATTGGAGGAGTTGAGGGTGAAGCCTTTATCGGCTTCTTCCGCGTCGAAGAGGACGCTCGTTCCAGCTCTGAATATGAGGCTGTGGTATGCGCCACATTTGGAATTGCCCGATGGAACTGTTCTCAAAGGGGCAACGTTGGTTGCGATTCGGCCCACTGAGCAGTCTTCCTCGAAGAAGGAGGTTTCCGATGGGTCTTGGGTTTCGGCTGCTTTTGAGGAGCCATATGGGATGGCTGCGAAGATGCTGGTGAAAAGAAGAACCTACTGTCTTGAGATGAACTCCTTCTGAGGTAGTTTTCCCCTTTTGAATGTTTGATGAATATGTAGAGACAGGTCATGTTTATATCAATCAATATGAATTGCCATTGAAATTGTAGGAAATGAACTCAAGTATTGTAAATCCCTACTTAAAAGGAGAAATGATATGGAAGTATCCAATATGTGCTTGTTTGGTAGCATTTGATGTGTCCTTAGTTAATCTGATGCATATCTATTGTTTGAAGAGGCCTCACCAATTAGTTAAATCTTGGATTAGCAATGAAGTTTTCCATACGATGTAGAAGTATCCATGTAAAAAATACCTCTCGTGCCTTGTGGTTTAGACAAATTTACATATGGTATATGGTATTTTGTTATCAAAAAAAAAAAAAACAAAATAGAATGTGGTATTAGAAAAAAGAATTACATAATTTATCTGTTTGCTCCAGTGGAACTCCTGGAAAATGTTTTAGTCATGGTCTTTGAAGAAGTTCTGAGCTCTAATTATTCGACCCGGGATTTGAAAATTTTCCATGTGAGTCAACGCTTTCTTGGGAAAATTAGGAGGTATATTTTGGTTAATGAAGCACAATAGCTAGAAACCAAAACGAGAGTTGGAAGATAATGTAGATGTACCATGATTATTGCCAAGGGCAGACCTACATGAGGCGACACACCTGGAAAATTATAGTTATGTCATTATTTTTGCTCGTATTCATCTAGAAATTGTATTTTTGCTCTCATTTTTTTTTCCAAGTTTTTGCCTCCACTCACCTTGAAATTGTATTCTCTCGAAATAATTATGAATCCTGTGTCCTCCAGTGACTCTTGCAGTCTTGGCTACCAGGCCCCAGCTTATAGTGGTGAATGAAACAGATACCATGTGTGATGAATTAACTCTCTCATGCCTGCATCTCTGGAATCTTCATGCAATTCTTGATGGAATAGTACCGTTTGACTTGTGAGACTTAATTTTTGAATTTGTTCTTGATATCCAGGTGAAATGCCCTGTTTATACGAGGAAATTTTGGGTTTGGAAGGCAGAGAGTGTACGAAATTTTGTTTTTGCAAGTAAACCTGACGTGAGTCCTGAGTTTCACCGACTCCAATTATGTTGCATACTTGCAGCTGAGAAGCCGGTCCTTTGTTGATTATGGGTGGCTATGGAATCTCCTCTGTTTGTTCTTGAACTGATGGATGGATCATGGATGGAAGAAATGCATCAGCTGTTTGTTTTTTTATTCTGGGCATATGCTGTAAGATTGCAGTTCTCGAACCGATGGATGTATCATGGATGGAAGAAATGCATCTGCTGTTTGTTTTTTTTATTCTGGGCGTATGATGTAAGATTGCCCACAATGCAAACTAGGTTGATGTTGTAAGAACTGAGTTTGTTTTCATATACAATTATTAATGATCTCTATATATGTGAATACTTAGGATTGGAATGAAAATTTAAGGCTTTTGGTTGCCAGTTTTTTTTTTTTTTTTTTTGCACAAACCGAGAAATATGTTATGTCAAAATTGCCAGTATACCTTTACAGTACTCATAATATTTGCTAATTTTTGTGCACGGCAAAGATAAAATTAACTTCTTAAAAAAAAAGCCATTAATTAACCAGCTGAGTACACTATTTAGACTCATCAATTTAACAAGATCAATTTTTTTATTCAAGCATGATGCGTTTATTAAATGAATCAATTCAAAATAAATTATTCTGTTTATTCATCCGTCCTACATTTTTATGCAACATTTTCCAAATTTATGCTACACTATTTAAATTAAGCACATATGCTAGATTTTTTTTTTTTCTAGTTTGCGTTTGTATCAATAATTTGTCAATTAAAAAAATGATGTGGAATCAAAATAACTCGTTATAATTGATTTGTGCTCAAAATAACTCATTATAATTGCCGAAAATTTTAACAAACATCCAAAAATGGCTAAAAACGTTTTACCAAATACCAAAAATTTTAATTACCAATATGTAATAAAAAAAATGCCAAAATGGCTAAAAATTGAACTTCGCTGATGTAATAAATCCATCCAAGAGAAAAATTCAAAACCTGCATGAATGCTTGCTTGCAAAGCATGCTGTAAAGAATCTCTGTCACCAACTATTACAAACAGTAGTCAAAGCATTTCAAATTAATAACAAACTAGTTCCTAATATGACTTTACATTTTTTTAGAGAGAGAGACAGAGAGGTTGAAGCTGCGTCCTCTAGCTCTCACTTGAGCGATAGTAGCGACAACTGCTCCTCAATGGAGCAATCCACATGACAAGAAGTTCTGCAAGAGAAAGGGATGAGAATGAGACCAAGGCCCCGCTGCTCCATTGGGGAAGGGGACGATCGTCTGGTGCTCCTATACTCCACTGCATCTTGGAGGATAATGTTTCCTTGCTTATCAATGCAGTAGAACGAGCCCAAGAAAAATCGCCCATCATTTACGCCCACAAGCATTCTTCGAAACAGCAGTTTCTTGACCTGAGCCACAAGGTTCGAGCCATTTTGGTCAGGATCATCTGAACCTCCCACCTGATTCAAGGATCGGAGAGCTTGTTCTTGTTCAGTGTCCATCTACTTGATCCAAGGAAACCTCCAATTAAATTGATGTAACTTGCAATGCAGGCAGAAAACCAACTACTTCAAGCTTTGGATGAACGGTTTAACAAAAAAGCCTTCCGCTGTGGGGAATAATGTTGCTCTGTGGACTAACCGGATGGTAACTACCTGAGCTGGTAGCCAAGTTGCATGAATAATCATAAATTTCTATTATGAACCTTCACCGTGTTTCACTGATTAGACCAAGATAAAGAAGAGGTCTTTTAAAGTATGAAAACAAATCCCCCTCTGGATTCTGGAATAGAGAGAGAGAGAGAGAGAGAGCTACCCGAGCGAAAAAGTATTTAATCAAGACAGTTTTTTTTTTCCACATGGTGTTTAGAACGTGGATTAAGAATGGTTAATTAAAGCAAAAGGAAGATAATTTAAATTTAATCAAGGTAACGGCCTCGTATATGTTTGAAGACATGCAGTATAGCAAATTCCACCAAGTCTTGCAAGTTCAAACTTCAAATTATACCAATAAGAAAATCACAGATTTCAACAGGAAAAATAACACTATGGGGAGCTTTAATGATATTAATCAAGTGCAGAAGATTATTAGCAGAAAGGAGGGAAAAAGAAAAGAGGACAACTTAATCTACAAGACTCTCGTATTGCAAGGTCTAATAATGGTCAGATACCCCCCCCCCCCCAAAAAAAAAAAATCCAAATAACAAGACAACAGTAAAAAAAAAAAAAAAGTTACACTAATAATGGAATTCAGTTATCCAATGGTCAGATACCCCCCCCCCCCAAAAAAAAAATCCAAATAACAAGACAACAGTTAAAAAAAAAAAAAAAATACACTAATAATGGAATTCAGTTATCCATTGGTGTCAATATTGAATATCACACACAATATTTCCAAAGAAATCTTTCATATGAGAATAATAAGGTAGGAATAAAGGGTAAGAAAGTGAATTTTTTGAGAGGGGGAAAAGGCACCTACTCTTGTAAGCTCTCGTAGGGAAAGAAGCAAAGAGGAAATGGTGGGGGAAGATCAAAGCTATACTTGGACAGAATATAATCTAGTTTCAATGAGAAAATGTATCTCATTTAATCAAATAGAAGCATTAAAAAATGCAACCAAATCCTTGTAATTGAATTATCTATAGTTGTCAGTTTCAGTTCAATTTTTGCTTGATTCCCATGAATTCTAATCAACAAAATAGAAAATTGCAAAAGAAGAGGGCTAGAAAGAAAGAAAAAATTATCTGAACAGTGGAGAACTTCTAGCACCATCAACAGAACACTAAATCCATCCAACCCCTGAAAGAATTTGGAACAAGAATAGAACCCAAAAACACCGAGAGAGGGGAGAGAGATTGGAAGGCATCCATAAGAACACATACTAATAGCCCATCAAAGCCGAAAGAGGGGGGAGTCGCGCCCGACTGCAGCTGCTGTAGTTACCCTAAAATGATGCCGTTTTGGTGATTTTTTTTACAAAACTTCACCGACTGGAATTGAACCCATGCCTCACAAAGTGAGAGAAAGGCCTATGACCAATTGATCTAGACAAAGTGAGAGAAAGGCCTATGACCAATTGATCTGGACAAAACTTTATTTGTAAAGCACACTTAAATATATATAAATGTTAATTCTAGGTTACCCAAAATTAATTCAACTAAACCTAGAATCAACATTTTATGTATATTTAAAATGTGCTTTATAAATGAAAATGGGACCTAGATCAAATGGCTATAGACTTTCCACTCACTTCGTGAGGCGTGGCTTCGAATCTAGCGAGCAGATTTTTTGGTCAAGTGTAATTAAAAAATCACTAAAATGGCACCATTTTGGGGCAATTGAAGCCCGCCTAGTCACATCAAGCCGCTGACATGGTGAATATTTCACCTAGCAACTGGATTTCATTCTAACCAATAAAGTGTTGGTTTTCGCAGAATAGGGAAGAAGAAAATACCTCAATTCCAAACTTGAAGACAGATTCGCAGCGAAAAAAATTTTTGATCAGCAATCCAGTCTTCCAAACTATCCTGAATTAGTATGGTCAAGTATAGGTTTTTGGCTCATATCAGGAAGGCTGTGATATGTATCAGAGATATTATCTCAACTATTCAACAATTCAAATACTGATACTGCATCAGAGAGATTTTCTCAACTTCTCAATGGTATAAGTATTATCTCAATTAACTGTCAGAGAGTTTTTCTCAACTATTAAGATAGTGTCAAAGAAAAAATCTCACCCTCATCCCTGATGAACGTAATATTAGTATATTATGTTATAATTCTTTTTCAAACGAAAAGATATTATCTAAGCCAATTGGACCTGCCGATGAAAAAATAATTGAGCTAGCTTGGGATTGAAGGCCCATAGACTCCTAACTCCAACTTAAAGGATTCAGGCCATGTCATCTCATGACATCCCATCAGTCCTTTAAGCTAATCCTAGGTTATTCCACTAAAAGCCTTAGATTGAAATCTAGTTACCCATGTTAAAATTTTAATTAAACAACTTTTAATAAAATGAATTTGGTCTAAGACCAAAAACATCCACTTAATTAACCCTCCATTAATACTCGTAATTAAGTTATGCCCGTATAAAATGTCATGCCTCTTAAATTACATATTTGTCCGTAAGTCACTATTCATCCAAACTATGATATTCTCAATATTTCTATATGTGTAAAATAATGTACAAATAACTATTATTCAATAAACAATGGCCACAAATTTAACGATCAAGTATAATAAGTAGCTTAGGTGGGCATAGAAAAACGAATTCCATTTCGTAAGTAAATGTTCACACGACTCATGAAATTAAATCTTTAAGCTATCGAGATTTTCACCGTTTATCTAAGTCTCACTTTGTGATATCTCAACTAGATTTAATTCATAAATGTGAGTCCACTACAAACTCAAGATTAAGATTTATTAAGCTTATTAAAGCTTTAGTAAATTATGATCAATGGCCTTTATTAAACCAGATCATAATTTACAATAGTTCATTTAATATGTATATCATACATACAAATTAACTTTTCTACTCAATTCCCTACATCAGTTATCAAGACAAATCACCCAATTAAGAAGTAGAAAAGTTACAATTTTAATATAATGAAATGTCTGTTCATTAAGAACTGTGAATTGACTTCTATTTATAAAAAAATTGTGATTTAAGTCTTTCTGTATTGACATCTTATGCCCAATACTTAAATCACATACTTTATAAATAAGAGACAATGATGAATGCTTTAAATAAATAAATAAAATTATTATACCAGAAAAATAAAAATGTTACCACAAAACACGCTTTTAAGGGCATAAATATAATACAAGTCTAACATAATGCTCCAAAGACCCAAAAATATACCAAAGTTCACGACAATGAAAATTTGGTAAATGGCTGACTGCCTACCAATCAGAACTAATTAAGCAACATAGCCTCTGAAAGCAAAGGATTGATTGAAATAATAAACTAAAATTTTTCAACAATCTCCTACACATTTTCCCTAATCCAAATTCAAATTATCCAATGATTTTTCATAATTGCAACATGCTTGATGCATCATTGATCGTGCAATTCAAATGTTATTTATACTAAATACGAAACTCCAGAAAAAATTTACAAATTCTTGCACAGGCCTTTTCCCAGGTAAGAAAGTGAAAGACCCTGTGTAGAATATAAAACTCATTCCTCATTCATTCCAATCGATAACAGGGCCTACCAAATTCAACAATAGAATTTTGTAGATTTCTATTCTGCGCAACAACAGAATAGAATCAGTAGCTAAACTATAATGCATTCTCTGTTTTTCTCAAATCAGGATATTAGAATTTAGCCAAAGTTAAATTAGAATCCATAAAAAATGCCTCTTTCCCAAATCACTTGACGATCTACTCGAGATCAAATATTTTAAATTCCAAAAGCATCATATTTGAATATAACAGTCAAATACAACCATAATCTTTTCTCCTTTTCTTTCTTAACATTATTGCATTCTTTAGGTCAGGATTAATGTAGAAAAAAGGTAAACATCCAAAAGGAGAAATTTCTTAATAAAAAAGCACAAGATTGAGCCACTCAAAATCTCTTATGTTGTATCTTTTAACTCTTTAACTCCCTTTAATGAGTAGGCGGCCATTAGGAATTCTTCTATTGGAAGTTTTAGAACACAAAAGCCACACCACCAAATTCAAAAAAAAAAAAAAAAAAAAAGGTTATGCCACAATTGTACTAATCTATAACCAGACATGAACCAATTTGACAACTAGGAAAATAAAAGCCGAATCCAATGGTTTCCTTTGTCACCAAGGTCTGTTATTTCTGATATTACCATATTGTCGCAAAGAGAACACTTGTGCTTAAAAAATCCGAGTTAATTTTTATGACAACTTGAAAGAACCAAGTAGCTGGACAAAGCAGGGAAGTAAAGAAACCAGAGAAATAGCTCAAGCACATGAACATGTACATCATTTGACACTTTGCCTATCTCAGAAAAGTTAAGAATTTGCTTGCAATAATCTCTCAAATTGACCGCGTATATACATCTTCTATCAAATCCATTACAAGTATCATTCAATCATTTTAGAAGTGACTCCTCCCACATTCGAATATAAATAATAAAAATCAAAACTTGGGGCGATTTGCATTGTGAAAGCTGAAAATAAACAATAAACAGAGCAATAGTTAACTATAGTAATAGAATTGTCTAACTATGTAAATGTATTATTACCCGAGGTGAGCGATTTGATCGGCGGAAGCTCAAACGTTTTGAGAATAGATGGAATTGGGGAAATTAAAAATAAGGCTTCACGGGCGGAGAATAGGAAACATGCATCGATTGCAGATGAGAAGACGACACCCCCGACAGCTTCTAGGGTTTTTCTTTTTCTTTTTTTTTTTTGAAGTATCGGTCGATCGAAGTCTCTTCCAGGAACTTTCAGGTTATAGTTTACATATTTACAGTTTGACACCAACTAAATTATACCTCTGCAACGCCTGTTTGGCGGAAAATCAAATATTAAAATTTATCAAAAATTATAGAAAGTTTCGTACTTTCTTTTAATCAAATTTTATCATCTATCATCTTTACATTAAATTTTTATAATTTTATTGTACTTTGTTACTAACTTTTTTTCCACCAAACACCCCTAAAATTACTTTGAATAAAATTTAATTATTATAATCCTGTTTGGTAGTATTTTTGTCTCCGATTTATTGTTTTTGTTTTGAAAATTTTGTAACAAACAACAAAAATATATTTCTTAAATTTGTATATTTTTTTTTATTCCTAAGAAAACAAAAACATTGAAAATTTTGTAAACAAACAACAGAAATATATTTGTTAAATTTACATATATTTTTTATCTCTAAAAATACAAAAACATTAAGAAAAAAAATATATTTCCATCCTGTTTTTTTGTCTTAAATATTTTAATTAATTTTAACACTTTATCTATTTTTATTACATCCTATAAAATAAATTATTTTATTTAAATAAGTTATTAAAATAATTTTTTTAAGAAATAATATGGTTTAATTAAAAAAATTATCTAAATTAATATTTAATATATTTTATTAATTTTTAATAAATAACTAAAATTTTAAATTAATTATCAATTTAATTTAATTAATATGAAATATTTATTATCAAATTATTTTAATAAATAAATAATTATAATTTAATTCAATAATTGATTTAATTTAATTTAATTTATATAAAATATATTTTATTAAATTATTTTGATAAATATATTTTAATTTAACTATGACATTTTATTAAAAAATAAATGAAATATATTTTATTAAATTAATTAAATTAATAATTAATTTAATTTACTTAATATGAATTATATTTTGTTAGATTATTTTTAATAACTAATGAAATTTACTGGATTAAATGATATAAACATTATATATTATCCAATTATTTTAAATAAAAATATAATTAAATTTAATTAATATGAAATATATTTTTCAAAATTTATTAAATTTTTAGAACTTAATAAAATTAAATATTTTACAAAAATAAAAAAATTAATAATTATAAACGAAATTATATTTCTAAGCGCAATTTCAATTTTCAATTTAGAAAAAAAAAACGACAATAGAAAACAAAAAACAAAAAACATAAACAGATAAATATAAATAGAAAAATAACAATACTATTAAACGGACTATAAGGAACATAATCTCAAAAAGCAATGATTGATTGAAATAATAAATTAAAAATTTTCAGTAATCTCCTGCCCATTTTTCCTCATCCAAATTTGAATTATTCAATAATTTTTAATGATTGAAACATGCTTGGTGCATCATTGATCATGAAACTCGAAAGGTAATTTATAAAATTGTATAAATTTAATGTCTCGTGCTTTATGCAATGAGTAAAAAAATTAAATTATACTGTCTTGTAATTCGTGTTTATAAAGATTTGTAAAGTTTTATATTATTTTATAAAACTCCAAACGCACCCAAAATATAAAACTCTAGAAAAGTTTTACAGATACTTGCACAGGCCTTTTTCCAATGTAAGAAAGTGAGAGACCCTTTATAGCATATAGAACAAATTCCTCATTCATTCCAATTGATAACAAGGTGATGTAGAACAAATAACAGAACTAAACAACAATTAAATTAATTATCAAATTCAATTCAACATTTTAAAAAGAACTACTAATTCTTTTACAACCCTAGCCATTATATAGACTAGATATGAAAATCAAATCCAATCAAATCCTAATATTTAAGGAAAACAAATTAAGTCAACAATATTTAAATAGAATAAATCAACTAACCCTCTAAACTCTTAACTAAAATATTTTAATTCAAATTTCGATCCCTCCAAACATATTTGTAGTGGAAGTGTCTTCTATAATTCTTATCATTCCCTCCAAGGTTACTAATATTAATATCAAGAACTTAATGGCGTGGGTATGCAACTTGTTAAGAGAATGTTTAGGTATAGTATTTCAAGTTCTTTCAAAATTTGGTCAAAATTACAATAAACCTAACAAAACAAATCAAAATATGGCATGCACTACTATGAGCACTGCTACAATACCACAATTTTACTAAAAGAATGTGCATCTGAATTAGGTGAATGCAGTGCGGATTAATCACTCATAAATAATTAAAGTAAAATTTTAATTAACAAAATGCACCATTCCCACATCAATCTTATGCATTTCTTTAGCCAAAAATTTTAATGGATCGAGTACCATTTTTCTTACCAAAACGGAGAAATATTCAATTCAGCATCATTATCTGATATAACAATATGGAGAGATATATTTATATATATGGATAATTCCAAAATCGAATAGACTGCAGACCTAAATTACAGCCTTTTAAGATTTTTGTTTGTCTCATCAAAACACAAGGAACACCTTCCATGCATAAATACATACATACATCCAAATTCACTAATGTCAGTTGAATGATTTCAAAATGAATAAATTGCAAGCCGAGAGAAATTTTAGGAGCATAAGTTGGGAACTTCTCAAGGCAGGGAAGGGTTTGGATTCACTGGCTGGTTGCTGCCTCTCCATCTTCGGTGCTGCATCAAACGGTGAAAAAATAATTAGTTTGAATTCCTGCTGCTTTTTCAACAATCAATCAGGGTGACTGTATATAACCACATTCATATATATATATAATTAATAGGCATTTATTGAGAAAATTGGAATTAAAAACCCTATATTTTTTATAATTTATTTCAATAGCAACAAACATATACAAACTCAGTTAAACATTTGCTACCTGTTATTGATAGGGAGAACAAACAATTTCAAATGCTTACTATTCACAAAACTACTGAAAAACACAAAAGAGTTGAACTACCATTCACAAAAGTAGTATATTTATGAATTGATTTGTTGACGTTATTAAGAGACACACTGATAGTACTTTCTATTCAAAAGAACAGACTTTAAGAGTTTCCAATCTGCTAAAATAGTTGCTCAAATGGTGGAACAAGTCAAATCTACTAGATACCAAATACAAAAATACAAGGAAAAGGCACCTCCACTGCTAATATTTTCTCAACCATGAAAGGGAGAACATTCGAACAAACATAAAAACCTTAATTTGGACAGACTAGAAACCATGCAAAAGGCTTATAGGTGGATTTGAGTTTAGGTTTTGGAATTTTTATTATTGCTCGTTTGGAGCGCATACAAAAAAAAAAAAAAAAAAAAAAGTTACTAATATCTTCAACTTTCTCCAACTTTTCCTAACTCTTTTCACACCAAAAATTTCTAACTTTTTTCAACTTTTACTAACTTTTTCATCTTTTCGAGAAACATACCAAATACTCAACAACCTATAATTGGTCAATTTTTTGTTTTTTGTCTTTTTATTTTTTTACCAAAATTTGACACTCCAAACATGCTCTTTAATTGTTTCTCTCGTTTCTCTCCTTCGAAAAGAATTGTGCATCCTAATTTTTCTTCCAAGGAAACCAAACAGGAATGACAGTACAGCTTGCACCCCAACAGTCCTTTTCAGACACCATGCTAAAATTTTACCACTAAACAATAATAATATCTTCGCAATTGCAGGTACACTTCCAAGCTCAAAAGACATGCATACTGAAGACTTTTAACACAAGGGTTTTGTTTGAATAGGTATAGTATTGATATTGTCTTGAATTGACTAAATAGGTAAGGTCTAAAAATATAACATAGAACTTTTACTCCACTGGTCAATTGTGTAAATTGTTATGCAACCAAAAATCAACTAAAGTCTTATCAGACCCGGGCCATTAACCATATGCCAAGTTCAACAAACGTTATTGCATGCTAAACATTTCAAGAATAGCCAACCCTGATTCTCGTAAGCCACGTTAGATTCGCGAATTGAACAAGTCATCGTAATAATAATTGTTTAAGAATGAATAGTTTCTGAATTAATTATCTTGTCAAATTAGTACTACCCACATTTGATCAAATAGAATAAAACACTAGAGGAACCTTTTTGAAGATGTTTAAAAGTTTATAACTATACTTATTAAAATATATTATCTCTTGAAATTGAAATTAATATAATTATTTTTAAACTATATAAAATTATATACAAATAAAATTATTAAAAGTATAAAATCCCTTTATTAGCTACAAATGAAATTAAAA